>JAJJMC010027962.1:6346294-6393239 GCA_023531435.1 Papaver californicum | reverse complement strand
TAAACCACTTTATTAGAAGTTTACTTCTCACTAAACTAAGTGCAAAACTGTTCAAAAAAAAAAAAAGGAAATAGATATCAACATACCTCTTCATTTTCACCATGAACTGCCATAGATTTCTCCCCTTTATCAATACTGCAAAAAGTATACTTTTGGATTATACAATTTGTCAGTTTATATACAAACCCTTATCTATGTTGATAAGATGTTTTCGTGGACTGCAAACAGGGATTCAGTAAGACAAATAGAACCGTGAATAAAATCACTTTGTATTAAGGTACTGAACTATTACTAGAGCTCGGATTATAGATGCTGCTCGGAGTAAGAGTTTTGTTGTTTGTTGATACAACGACGGATGATTCTCCAACTTTGATGTTAACTTCTGTTGAATTTCTCCAGTCCCATTCACTTGCTTCGTTTACTCGTACATCACGACTCACCATCACCTTCTTGCTTATCGGGTCGAGTAGCTTGTACCCTTTTATCTTCTCATCATACCCAATAAAAATGTACCTTTTGCTTTTGTCTTCAAGCTTTGTTCTTCGTTGATCTGATACGTGTGCATAATACTACCGAACACTTTGAGATGAGAAATTGTCGGCTTTTGTCCGCTCCATGCCTCTTGTGGTGTTTGATCATCTAACTTCACATGTGGACATCGATTATGTACATAGATAGCACACTGCACGGCTTCTGCCCAGAATTCCTTTGGCATCTTCTTGCTCTTGAGCATTGATCGAACCATGTAGAGAGTAGTTCGATTCTTCCTCTCGTCCAAACCGTTTTGTTGAGGAGAGTATGGTGCGTTTAGAAATCTCCTTATGCCTTGCTCCTCGCAATACTCCATGAAGGCCGTCGAAGTATACTCGCCACCTCTATCAGATTGTATGGCTTTGATATGTTTACCAGTTGCCTTCTCCACCATCACTTTGAATTTTTTGAACACCTCGAATGCCTCGGATTTTTCTTTCAAACAATAAACCCAAGTTTTCCGTGAGAAATCATCGATAAAGGAAATGAAGTACCTTTTACTGTTGAAAGATTCGGGGGTGATTGGTCCACATATGTCGATATGGATCAATTCAAGAATACATTTAGTTCGATAAACTGCCTTCTTTTGAAACAAGGTTCTCGCTTGCTTGCCAAGCATACATTCTTCACAAAATTTGCCCTCGTAGTCCATGTCCGGCAGCCCGTGCACCATGTTCTTCTTTGCTAACTGTTTTAGACCCCCATGATGTAAGTTACCAAAACGGAGATCCCACAGCGACGCCTTGTCTTCTACGTTGACTCGCAAACATTTTTCTCGCACGCTTCTCAAATTCAGTTTGTACATATGATTTCTTCCCATCTCGACTCGAGCAACCAGACGCCCTTGCTTATCCTTAAAGTGTAGTACCCGGTCTTCTAAGAGTATCGAGTAACCTTTCTCCGTGAATTGCCCCAAACTTAAAATGTTGGTCTTGAGACCTGGTACGTAATAAACATCTTGGATCGACCCTATCAAGCCATCCTTTTGTAAGTAACAAACTGTACCTTGGCCTTTGACCTCCACCTTTGATGCATCTCCAAACGACACATGACCATCTTCAATCTTTTGCATCTTTTTGAATAAGTACTCATGACCGCACATATGGTTGCTTTCCCCTGAGTCGAGATACCACAGAGCGTCATTGTTGATGTTGTCTTCATTTTGAGTCATCAAGAGAAAACCTTCATTCTCTTCATCTTCCAAACCCAGGTTAGTTGTTTCTTCCACCTTTTTATCGGCTCGACAATCTTTTGCAAGATGCCCCACTTTACCACAATTATAACATTTGTCGGAGTAGCAATCCTTCGCGTAGTGACCATACTTGTGACACTTGTAGCACTCGATGTTGGAATAGTTCGATCGGCCGCCTTTTCCTCGACAGTGTTCTCTTCCATGCCAATTTGGTTGACTCGATTGTTCTTTCTCCTTATAGTACCCTTCACGACTGCTGCGACAATTTCCACGGCTTCCACGGCCACGCCCTCTACCTCGGAAATTTTGAGAATAGAGTACCTTTTCGTCTTTAATTGTCGCCTTTGTATGAAGCGCGTTCTCTAGTGTCTCCTCCTTATTTTTCTTCTTACGTTGTTCGTGTGCCCCAAAAGAACCGGCAAGCTCGTCGACTGTAAGCGTCGCAAGGTCCTTTGACTCTTCTATCGCGCACACAACATTCTCAAAATTGTCGGTTAAAGATCTCAAAATCTCTCCACAACTCGTGCATCGGTTATTGCTTCACCATTACGAATAAGTTGGTTTACCACAGCTTGTACACGCGTGATATAGTCAGATACAACTTCCAACTCCTTCATCTTCATGCTCTCAAACTCGCCACGAAGAGTTTGGAGACGCACTTGCTTGACTCGGTCGGCTCCTTTGAACACTTTTTCTAAAATGTCCCACGCTTCTTTTGAAGTAGTTGCACCGGCAATCTTCTCAAAGCCTGACTCGTCAACGGCTCGGAACAACATGTATAGTGCCGCGTTATCCTTTGATCGTGTCTCTTTCAACGCCTTGTTTTGAGCCGCCGTATATCCCGTGGTATTTGTTGGTTCTTCGAAACCTTCTTTGACCATCTCCCACAAATCTTGAGATCCGAGAAGAGCTCTCATTTGAATGCTCCAATTCTCATAATTCTCCTTCGTTAGTCGTGGTAGCGACATTTGTCCCGTCACATTCGCCATTCGCTCTGATACCAATTTGATAACTCAAATCAAATCCACTAGAGTATTTAACTTTTGTATACTATTCTGAGTTATGGATTTAAACAAAATCAACAATGCCTTTATATAGGCACTAAACAAAAAAAAACTGAAGACCAATAAATTCTATTAATGAGGTATCACCCCTTGGTCTTTCAACTACAAAAAAACTCTTAACCTTTTATTTTTTCATTACCTTCTAAATTTAAGACCCACTAAAAATAACATTTAAAGTTTATTCAGCAATGAGGCAATGAGACAGGTTGATTCGTGAAGTTGATGGGGTTCAAAGTTGAAGTACCAGAAGAATAAGTGCCATAATTTGGGTTCAGCAAAGATGAAGGGATTAGAAAAATATTTTGTTGAAAGTTTGCTAGCCTCATGTTCTTCTGAACCCCGGACGATAAAGATGGTGAATCAAGGATGCTCTTACCTTTACCCTTAACATCACTCAATGCTGCTGAATTGAGAGGACTAGCCATACCCCCAAAACTGAAAGCTGGAGTAGATTCAGTAGCCTGGTTGGTTCCCATAGTAAGCCAAGCACCTGCCAACACTTTTTCTTGATCACTTACTAGACTTTTTTCCTGCAAGTACAGGATCAGAGCTCCTGTCTACTTCTTGGTCACTAGGATTACAAGTTTTTGAAGAAGAACCCAGTTCATAAAAAAGCCTAAATTTTTTATTTGTTCTTTCCATTTCCATTCTAGCTTTTCTAATTCTATTAGAGGCAGAAGATAGCAAAGCTAGCCCTGAGGATGATGGAGAATAGTTTTCCATACCAGAGTCATGAAGATGCATAGGCACAGAAACCTTGAAGGCAGGAGCAACATTCTTTGGATGATAATTAGCTCTACGAGGCCTAGGAGGCACCATGGTAGCATAAGCAGAGGCTGATGCTGCTTGAGAAGTAGCAAGATTACTATCTGAAGCCAGAAACTGAGTATTTTTGGGGCTGGAATCCAGGTGCAATGTGAGCTAATGATGGCTGAGTGAAGCAAGGTAAGGGTCCATGGTCTAGAATTCTGCAAATAGAACAACAACGTTTTGGCCATTTTTCATAGTACAAATCAATTGAAATAGGGGCAAAGCCTTGAACTATTAACTTAGTTGCTTTAGGGAGTCTTTTGGTGGTATCCATTTTCACCAAAGCTATGATTGGTTTTTTCTCACTGATCATTCTTACTAGAGTTCCAACTTTGTTTGCCATCATCTCAGGGATCCCATACTTCTGCATATGATAAGGAATTCCATTTAAAGTAATCTTGAACTCCACCATTTTCATATCCACTAGGTGTGCCGGAGTAATACCATCAAGTTCTCTTACTAGAACTAAGTACCTACTGAAATTCCATTTTTTTACCCCACCTTATTTTGCTTGCATCAACTGAGCTTCTCACAGTTATAATAAACATGTTCTGCCTAGGGATATCACCTCCTCCAACTACCAGGACTTCAGGTTCGTAATCGAGTTTCCATTCTTCCTTAGCCTCAAAGATAACTTTTTCATAAGTGAATTGAAACGGAGCAAAAATCTTGATTAAGAACATGAGATTCAGATCTTGAAGACATCTGTGAATATTTCCTGATCAAGTTGAATAAAAGGTTCTAGCAACGAAAGATGTTTTTCCATATTGTTGGTGATGTCTGAAACTGATTCGGGGGGGACCATTTTTGGAGAAGTAAACAAAGATTGTTGATGAAAAGGACTAGAGAACGAGAATATCAGACTGAACCACAGTTTGAAACGAAGAACAAGTGTTTTTGCATAGGATAAAAGAATAACTACCCACTTCGTACAATGCTTACTGAAATTAAAGGGGTTCTCTGGTATAACCACCACCACCAACAAAGAATTAAAGATATCCAATTACTGCTCTGCACGAAAGACAAGTTTCTCAGGCAAATCCTAGATTTGTTCAGATCCATTAATAGAAAGAGCCGGTTTCTATTAGTGGGGGATTTGAGATAACTGCCAGAACCAGATAAGGATAAATGAATGCGCCGCCTGCCTGTGCTGAAACCCCTGCAAATAACTCAGAAGAGCAATTGGCTAAAAGAGGAGAGTGAGACAAACCTCTGAATTATGGTTGAACACAATAACTATTTTCTTGAAACAAGATCAAGTATCCCAACTCCCCTGTGTTTTCCCTTAACTACTCTGACGCCAAACAACAGCTATCTCATAAAGATATAGGGATCAAGAGAAATAAGGTATTTTGGTGCAATGTATTGTACGACCTTGACGTGGTTTGGTCTCCCACATCGTCATAAGCTCGGCGAGTATAAGGATATGATTCCGCTTGACGATATTGATCCGTTTTGGAGGTAACTTTTTTTAATACCAAACCCACGGAGCATTTGATAAACAGTTTGGAGACACAGAATTTAGTCGTGCTAAAGAATTTGGACACAAAAAGATCGGAAAGATAAGAGAAAAAACAGGTGCAAAAATTGTGAGAAAGGTATTTTAATAATAAGATCAAAAAAAGATAAGGTGAAGGAAATATGAAATTGGTTACTGAATTAAGAAATGAAGATTGCTTCTAATGGATTAATCAGAAGAACAGATTTGATAAAAAAAATTGGATCAAAGATACAGTGCTTTCATGAAAGTGTCTTCGTTCTATTCACCTACATAAGACTCTACCTATATATAGATACCTACTTACCTGGCCATAATTCACCGAATCTAATAGACGACATTAATGAAGCAATATTAAGATTCTACTTACGACATGTCCTTAATAATTTATTATTTTAAAGCGGATCCTGGGATACTAGGTTAATGAGGCATTTCCGTTTCCTCTCCATAGGTCGGATTGGAATTTGGAGGTGGGCATTCCCGTGATTGGAGGTGGATATAATTGGTCCAGTTGAAAATGGCAATGGCAAATAACCTATACCAGTCCTCCATATTTGACTAGGTCTACTTCAATTCTTTTTTCTTTTTTCTTTTTTCTTTTTTCTTTTTTCTTTTGATGTAAAGGAACAAATATTATTGAAAAAGAGTTGCTATGTGAAGCAAGAAAGGTTCCGATATCTGATCAATCCTAACAAAAATAAATAAAAAAGAGGTTGTATCACTGCGTGATAGATTTCAGTTGAAAGTGAAACAATCTTTTTTGGCTCTAGTTTCTTACGTTAATTTTAATCAATCCGCTAAAAACAGAAACTTCCTATTTATGAACTTATAATAAAAGTGTAAAACATAATTAAAGCGGCTTGTATCTTGTGTGCCCAAGGATTCATGTGCCCAATGTGCAAATTTAATATAATGACACTTGTTTTTCCTAATTTTTTTCAACTAACTAAATTATATATTTTGTAATTAGTTTTCAATAATTAGAGCATCTTGAGTGTAAAAAATTCTATGTGGAGGTCTTGTCTTATTCAGTAAGTTTTATACATGTAGTAAATATATGATCCATTAGCTAATAAATTATCTCTAATAGTATGTGATTTAAACTTTAAAGTATCTTATATGATAAAATTTTAACTGTTTAATTTTATTTTAAATAATTATTAAAGAAAAAAATAGATAAATAATGAAATGGAAGGTCTAACCGAAAGTCTAGTTAAGACTTTTTCTAAAACTTTCATATTTAATATCTCATTCCACCTAGTTTGTAGGACCTAACTATTGGAGATGAATTTATGTTAAACGGGGGTCTAAAATCCTATATGTCATGAAAAAAAATATTTTCACCCTTTATTGGAGATGCTCTTAGAGCATCTCCAACATCGGATGTAAAAAGTTCTACGTGAAGGTCGTATTAAGACCTTTATCTAGTAGGTTTTATATAGACAGTAAATATAGGACTTCATAGCTAATAAACTATCTTTAATAGTATGTGATTTAAACCTTAAAATATCTTATATGATACAATTTTAATCGTTTAATTTTATTTTAAATAATTATTAAAGAAAAATAAAGAATAAATGACAAAGAAAGTCTAACCAAAAGTCTAGTCAAGACTTTCTCTAAAAACTTCATATTTAGTATCTCATCTCTCCTAATTTGTAGACCTACCTATTGGAGATGAATTTATGTTAAATGGAGATCTAAAACCTTATGTGTCATAAACAAATTTAATATTTTTACCCTCAATTGGAGATTTTCTTAGAAAACGGTTCCTAATTTTAAGAAAGGAATATATTATGTAAATTTATATTCATCTATTTTATTTTTATTTCAATTCAATAATAATTATATTTCACGACCAAAAAAAAATATATTTCACTTAACTATTAATACTTCATACTTTTTTCAGTATATCCATAGAAAAAATATTATTATACTCAATTATCAAGTTTTACAGTTTTAATCGTGAGGTATTTTATATTCCATCCCGCTTGATAAAAAGGTATAATATGAATATTAATCATATTGTTTATTACTTATTTGTCATTCGACTAATGAAATATTTTAAAATAATTAACGAGAATATTTTTTTAAAATTCAATAATTCATGATTTTATGATTATAAATACATTTTTATACTCACTGACGATGTATCTTTTAGCATCTAAAATTTTATATTTACTTAACATTAGATAATTATATTATACAATTGACGTTAGATAAATTAGAATGTTAATGAAAATAAAAAAATAATACAAATGAAATAATCAACCAAACACACCCTAAAACTAGCAAAGAAAATGATTTTTCTTTTATTTAAAATATCAAAAAACTAAAATGTTGAGATAGAAGAAAAAATCGATAAACATAAATCTACATCATATATTCTTTCCTAAAATTCTTAATAGTTTCCTAATTAATTAAATCTAATTACGAAATATATAATTGGGTTAGTTGAAACAAATTGGGAAAGGCAAGTGTTACGATCTTATTAGCTTCGCATATTGAGCACATGAACCCTTGGGCATAGAACATAGAGACGTAATTAAATTTCTATAAATGCTAACATTTGTCTGAACTCTTCAAGGTAGATCAGTAGCAAGGCTTGAGTCTTTTTTTAAGAATATTTAATTGGGGATACCCTCATAAATTTGGGGATGTTTTAGGTTAAAACATATTAGGTATACTGATAAGGGGTGTTTAACAAAATTTAAAAAACAAAGTTATATTTTAAGTTGGTATGGTCTTTATGGGTGAAAACCATGCCGAAAGTAAACACAATTTTCCAACTGTCGGCATGGTCTTCAATTGGCGACCATGCAGATCGTTCACAATCGACATAGTATTCAATTGGAAGCCATGCAGACAGTTCACAGTTGGCATGATCTTCAATTGGCGACCATGCATACAGTTCACAGTCGGCATGGTTTTCACCTGTGGAGACCATGCAGGAAGTTCACAGTCGGCATGGTCTTCAATTGGAGACCATGCCGATATTTCACAATCGGCATTGATATTGAATGAAAACCATGTTGATGTTGGATAAATTTTAGACCTTTTCTCTGTTTTTTCTTCCAGAAAACAACTAACACAATCTACAATCAATAATTATAATCTATATGTTAATATTACTAATCTAAGTTTCATATAATATAACAACTAATATAAATGATTTATAATCTATTAATCAATGATAATTTAGGTGTTACAGAAAAGTTATGGATAAGGAGTTTTTAAAAATACTTCAAAATGTTTCTATTTTGTTTTATTTGGTATCCCCCAATTTATAAGGGTATCTCCCGATTAAACGTTCTTTTTTAACTTCACCAGATTTTAACAATCATTTTGAATACATCAAGAACCAATTCCCAACTCTTTTATCCACCTGAGAGACTCAAAGCATGCTTTGGCTTCAACATCGGGTTGGGGGAAATAAAGTTACTTGAAACATTATTTTGTTAATGATGCAGTATATTGTGGTGTTAAATTTATGGTTTGGTATCTATTTTGGTGTCGGATTCGTTATTTATTTTTCTCCATTAAATTTTCCTTGATGCCATTAATGTCATTATTTGTTTCTAACTCAGGATTATTATTTTTTTGGTACACAACAAACAACCAAACAAAATAACTCTTTAAGAAAACAATTCTTGTGGCATGCAAGCCAATCATATCCTCAGTCATCAACGAAGCACTTCTCTTGGGGGGTAGCAATCCACACTCCTTCAATCTCTCTAGCAGTAGCAGACTTTTCCAAAAAATCCGCCACACTATTAGATTCTCTATATAGCTGTTTGAAAACGACATCTTCGAATTAAACAATCAGATCCTCTATCTTTTAACAACCCCCGCATACACCAATGAGCTTGAATATCCTTATTGTATAACTCAAAAACATAAGTAAAGTCAGTTTCTACTTCAAGTTTTCTAATTCCTATACTTTTCGTCAACATTAAACCTTCCTTAATCGCCCAAACTTCAGCAATATTATTGTTGCTTTTATAAATGTGTTTAGCAAAACAACCCTGAAAGTCACCAGCATACCCTCTGATAAATCCATTAATACCAGCATCCTTTGTTATGTTTGAGGCTCCGTCACACTTCAGTTTTCTATATCCATTACTGGGGAGCCCCAAGGAACCTGAATATCCACAACTTTTCTACTATTTCCTTCCAGTTTGCCACAAACAAAAACGAATTTCCTAGCACTTCTAATAGATGTGGCTAACGTTTTAGTTGGATGGAACTTTTTCTTTTCAAATACCAGTTCATTTCTCCCAATCCATATTGACCAAAGGACAAAGGGAAAGATGTGTCGTCAATCCACACCTCCAATTTTCCATGAGAAACTGCAGTAGTTTCTAAACAAAGTAGGAGATAGATAATCATTATTAGGGAGAAAGCCAATGCAGTCCCTAATCTTCTTCCAAAGAGGAGCAATAACCCTACAACCAAAAAACAAGCGATTAGACGTTTCAAAATCATTATTTCATAACGAACAGCTAGGATGAACACCAACATGCTTTTGGTAAAGAGATTTTTTTGAATTCAATCTGTTATGGAAAAGCATCCATAAGAAATGTTTGATTTTCTGTGGACATTTGAGCTTCTAAAGAAATCTCCAACCAAGGTCAGGCAACACATTACAAACCTTGCTGGAAATAAGATATTCATAGACTTCTCGAACTGAAACATCACCATTGTTACCATAAAACCAGATCAATTGGTCTTCACAGTTCCCACTTCCAATGGGAATAAATACCCTTAGCAATTTGGTCATTAATAAGATTATCAATTGCATTAAGCTCCCAATTCCTAGTTTTTAGTTTATTATATCCTTGACTAGCAAATTTGAGTAATTTAAAATAGTAACATTGGCAGTGGAAGTAAGAGGAAGATTATTAACCCATGGATCACTCCACAACTTAACAGTCTCCCCATTACCTATATTCCATCTTAAGCAAGACTTTATGGTATCTCTACCTTTGAGAATACTCCTCCAGCTAGAAGAACTTCTATTGCTAGTTTCACAACTCCAAAAATCACAATCAGAATGATATTTGGCTTTAAGTAACGTTGTAACCTCAATATTAAAATTAGAGTAAACTATCCAAACCATCTTTGCCAACAGAGCTATATTGCTAATTTCAGTATCTTTAACCCTCAATCCACCAAATTCCAATGGTCTATAAACCTTATTCCAATTCAGATCATGGATGCTCTTTTTATCCTTATCACCCCTTCATAAAAAATTCCTCTTATATCTATCTAGAGTATTTATCAGATTCTTTGGCAATTTGAGCATGGACATAACATGATTAGAAATAGAGTCTAAAACAGTCCTAATAAGTATTGTCCTACCAGCACAGTTCAGATTTTTTGATTTCCACCCTTGTAGTTTATTTGACATGAACTTATCCTACCCCATTGAAGTGGGATTCCAAGATACTTACCAGGATCCTTAGCAACCTGCACCTTAAGTGCATTATTCATACCTCTTGTAAAACTCCGACCAAGATTAGAGGAAGTGAGAAGAGTAAACTTCCTATCGCTAATTTGCTGTCCAGATTACTTGCAAAATTTATCAAGAATTTCTTTCAGGCCACAAGCATTTTTATACGAAGCTTTAAGGAAAATGATGCAATCATCCTCAAAAACAGAATGGGATACGGTAGGAGATCCTCTTGCAATATTGAACCCTGAAATCTCCTTTTCCTCGACACCTTTTAGTAGATAAGGCCTTCAAACAAATAATGAAAAAGAATGGGGACAAGGGATCCCCCTTCCTTAAACCATTAGAAGGTGTAATCCTGTCACTAGGAGAACCATTAAACAATACTTGAAATGACACAGTACTAACACATAACTCAATCCAGTGAATGAAAGTATTATTAAATCCAAGGCATTGCAATATTTTAAAAAGAAAAGGCCAATTTACTCTATCATATGCTTTATCAAAATCCAACTTAAGATCCATCCACCATTACTCCCCTTTCTTATGCTTAAAAGAGTAAATAATTTCATTACAAACTATGGACGAAATCAAATATAGATCTTCCATTCACAAAAATATGTTGATTATGAGAAATTATTCTATTAAGCAATGGTCTTAACCTATTTTCAATGACTTTGGTAATAATTTTCATAATAAAATTACCTAGACTGATTGGTTTATACTCCTTAATAGTACTAGGACTACAATTTTTGGGAATCAAAGAAATCAAAGTATTGTTCAAATCAGAATGCAATTGACCAGAATGAAAAAAAATCATTAATCAGTTGAACAACACTCTCCCCAACCTGGTCTCAATATTTCTCAAAAAAATAGTCTTAAAGACCATCTGATCCTGGTGCGTTGTGGGAACCGAGTTGTTTCATGGCCTTTCTTATTTCATAATGGTCAACAAGGCTAATAAGGTCTACATTTTCAGAATGAGTAACAACAATAGAGAACAAGGATTTTATTTCATGATTATCATAACCATTACTACTTGAAGAAAAAACAACACATGGTGATTCACAATATGGTGTTCAATATCATCTGGATTATCAATCCAATTTCCTTGATGGTCCTTGATTGTAATAATCTCATTCCTACTTCTCCTAACCAGAGCAGAAGAGTGAAAAAAATCTAGTACTAATATCCCCATCAACGATCCAACTGATTCTAGACTTTTGCTTCCAAAACATTTCCTCCATCCTAATAAAATTCAAGTAATCAATTAAACAATTAGTCATTAGAAATTTATTATTAATAGTTGGATTCTTCTCAAATTCAGATTGAGCCTTATCAAGATGATCTAAAGCATTTTCAAAAAAATTTAGATAATTCACCAAAAACCTCTTTATTCCATTTCCTAGAGTCTTTATGAAACATACTTACAAGAGAAATAGTCCTTATGGTCAGAGGGTCTCCTTCTAGGATTCCAGACATCTTTAACCACCTCAAGAAATCTAGGATCCTCAGTCCACATTGCCTCTAATTTAAATGGTCTTGGTTTAAATCTCTTTTTAGGCTCTAAATCAATAAGAACAACTTTATGATCAAAATCAAAGTATGGAAGATGAATTACCTGAGCATTTGAAAAAAAATTTACACCAATCAGAATTATCCATAGCCCTATCCAACCTTTCCTTGATATTATCCATACCCACCCTTTTATTATTTCAAGTCCACTTAGGACCATGGAAACCAAAATCAATAAAACCATTTTGATTCATAACATTTCTAAGTTTCTCCATCTTGCTAACAGTAGGTTTCTTACCCCCCAACTTTTTCCTTCTCACTGCGTATGGTGTTAAGGTATCCCATAACCATCCAATCTACCCATTGAATTCCACCTATACCATTCAACTCATCCTAGAATCTCTTCTACATGTCTTATTAGTGTTTGCATAAATGGTGGAGAGGATCCAGGACTTTTGAAATCTTGTCGTAACAACAACATGAATGGCCCACTTTGATTGGGAAGTATCTTGAATTTTCACTTCATTCTCATTCCATAACAGCACCAACCACCAGAAAACCCAACAGGGTCCACCACAATGGAACTAGAAAAACCCAATATTTTTTCACTATCCCTAAGGCTTGCTCAGATATACTTCTAGTCTCCAGTAAAGCAATGATATTTGGATTGTGCTTTCTAACCAATTGTTTCACCACCTTGACAAACGAAGACCTTGCTAGGCCTATATATTTCCACATTATCATCTTCATACTATAATCAGCTAGAGAAAAAGAAGGACACAAACCACCACCAGCACTATTGAATGGTAATACCTTCTCCATCGGCTTCTGCTCTTGATTCATCTCCTCTATTGGACATAATCTTGTATTAAAGATTCTATGTACTCCCTGATCCAAATCCAACCTTGTATTGAAGTTCATCTTGAACTTCCAAAGTCCTCATAGGATTCTTATTACTGCCGGTGTCTCTATCATTGGTGGTATTATTGCCTCTAGAGTTGTTGCACCTTGACACGTCTTTAACACGCATTCTAGGTCGACGCTCCATTCGTTTAAAAATTTTACGTACTAGATTCAAATGAGTCCAATTTGAAGGAAAGATTTTTATTGGCTGCAAAACCCTTTGAATCTGGGCCAAGATTCCATTCACATTCACCTAATCTGGAGCATGCACCAATTTCAGCAGTACCTCTATCAACTGTCTTTGTACTTGATTTACCTCTTCCATTAGTTGTATCATTTGGTCCGTCCTGGTTGCTTGCTCCATTATCAACTCTTCTAAGATGTTCTGCATGGTCATTAGTTATTCTTGTGCTCTGTGAACTATTAAATCCATTTGATTGAAAATGTTGTTCACTATCATTGTGTTCCTTCTGCAAATCCTTTGCCAATTTATAACTCTCCACCATATCATTATTTCTTATTTCAGTTACAACATTCATAGCCATTAACTCTCAATTATTACTACTAACATGATTAGAAGTTTTAATCTCCTTTTCAGTAATCTCTTTAAAACCATTCAAGCTCACTTCCTCATTTTCCAAAACCGAAAAGAGATTTACTTTATTATTCCTCAAAATTCTGTAACTGACATTTTGCTTTCCCAATCCACTATTTTGATTCCCTGCACCTTTATTGTACCTTGTATAAATGGGTGTTTGACTTGGTTGGCTAGGGCCTGACAATTGAGAATAATGCATACTTCCATCCCTGGGTTCACTAAGATAAGAACCTAACTTACTTGTGTTATGCTTTCCCTTGTTTCTAGGAACCATTATGACTGCTCGATGCACCATCATTTCCTTTCTTAACACCTCCATTGTTCCCACCTACCTGAACATCATGCTTATTCCAGTCATTAGTTCTCACATGATTTTTCTTGCTTTATACCAGTATCCTAGGCCCATTGTTTTTTTTTTTTCTTATGCCAGCATCAACCTCCGTAACCTGAGAATAACCATTAGCATTAGAACTCATATCTTTGTACAGAAAGGGACGATTATCTTTTTTGTGATTGATTTTTCCATAATTAAAGTAGATTAAGTTTATTCCTTCATATTCTATCTTTTGTTTAATTTGACATATTTTGACTGCAACAATTAACGTATTTTGAGTATCAATCTCAACACAAATACACACAAACCTTCCACTTGCCACTAATTAAATATTCTTATCAATCTTAATTGGCTTGCCTAACCTCTTAGTAACTTCAAATAAGATGTGTTCATCATAATACTCTAATGGTAATTCAGTCAATCTAGCCCACACCACAATTCTGTTAATAGAACTTTTCGATGGTATGAAATTAACAGACCATCTCATCATAACTAAATGATGTCCATTAATAAACCATGGACCTTCAAAAAGGGCATGCTTAAAATCATCCGGCTTATCAAATTTAAAATAAAAAATAATCACCATCCAAGTCAAGAATTTCAACTTTACCAGAAGGATTCCATAATTAGATTTGAGCAAATATACTTATACTCTACAGTTTTACCTACTACCTTGCCAATCAAACAATTCTTTTAGGGTTTGATAATTCTTCTGCGAGTTTGTTCATCTATCTTAATCACAGGACATTTCCCATCTTCCCCAATCGCCAAATAACTCTAACTTAGGATTTAGGGCTATCGCATAGGCACTAAAAAGTGTTGTTGTTGATCATTCAAAATATTCCAAATATAATGTTCATTTTGTGATTAGTCAATTACTTTTCATCTAAGTTATTCAATGATTTTGCCAATTATCACATATAGTTTGATGTTACAGAGAGATATTTTTCTTTGATAGATTATTTGGTTATCGTTGTCAATTTTATTCGGTTTTATTCATGTGTACGCTGTTGGTTTAGAGACTGTAGGAACCCAAGCTACTTTGAGAAATGAGTCGAATGACTTGCTGTTTGTTTTGAAATATGCCATTGACAAATAGAATTGTGAGTAAAATCACTTTGTATTAAGGCTCCCTAGAGGTCGGAGTATAAAGGCTGTTCGGCGGCCTGAATGACGTCTAAGTACGATATCTTTTACTAAGTACGAGAGTCACATATGATGCGTCCAAATTCTTTGACCCAAACAAACACTTTTTCGTCCTAGGAATTTGGTGCTCGCTCTCCTCTCTGACTAAACCCCCTCCCAGAACTTCTTCTGTGCATGCCAGTTCTTTAGTTTCTTTCTCTCTCTCTGATAGAATCGTCCATCTTCAATGAAAGAAACATTACCTGAACATCTACGCTGCAATAGAAGTGATGGTAAACAATGGAGATGTGGAAGAAGAGTAGTGGATGGTTTGAAGTTCTGTGAATCCCATCATCTCCAAGCTCGATATCGTCAGTACAAACAAAAAGTTCCAGATTCTATTAAATCTCAAAAACAAAATAGAAAGAAATTAGATTCTTTGGTTACTTTAGGTCAAGATTCTAGTAAGTTTCTCAAATCTATTAAGAAGATTAAAAGCCGACAAGTTGGATTTCCTCAAGATAAAGTTTTTAAGAAACTGAAATTGAATAAAGGGGATTTATTACAATGGGAGTTGATTAAAATGTTTTTACAGAGACAAATCGAAAGAAAGAAGGATTGTGTAACTGATTATGTGGATGAAAGAGAGTTAATGAGGGATTTGCCTAATGGATTAATGGCGATTTCTCCTGTTCCTGATGTGAATTTTGACAATGCTGCTTCTTTTTGTGATAGAAAACTAGGTTTAGATACTGGGGTTTTTGTTAGGCGTTCTATTCGGTCTAAGAATATAGAGCCTCTCCCGATTAGTACTCTTCAGGTTCATTGTTCTTATCAATTCTTATGTTTTGTTCAATTCCGGTAAAAATAAAATAAACATAATTTAATTGTTTATTTTTTCAGGTTGTTCCTTATGGAAGAAATCTTGTTGAACTGGAGAAGGGTTTAAGAAGGGTTTGTCATAGATGTAGAAAAAGTAATGGATTGAGTATTATATGGTGTTCCAATTGCCGAAAAGAATGTTTTTGCATGAACTGCATTGAGAAATGGTACCTGTCCTCCTTTTGTTTGCTTAATACTTTGATAATTGAGAATATTCAAAGATCATATGCATGTTCAGTACTATACATGTTTATTTACCTCTCCTTCCTTCAGTAACCTTAAAATAAACACTGAAACTTTTACAATTGCTAATAGTATACTGTGATTAACAATTGAGTATTAAGCAGAATCAATAAGAAACAAACCTTCTTTATCTTTCTGGTAACTGGTAAAATAGATTTCTAATAGAATAGCACTCAAAGCATTAGTGCTTTTCTGATGCTCCACAGTTTTACAAAATTTCATGAGCACATACATATGTAGTCAGTGACATTAACACAAATTCAAAATTTAGGTATTGCATTGTGCCTCAAGAAGTTAAGATGTCATGCCCAGTATGTCGTGGCTCTTGCAACTGCAAGACATGTTTGAGTATTCAAGCTGAAGATGGTGAATTTAAGGTCTGAATCAGGTTATGAATTCTTTATGAGAACTTGAGTTTCCTTTGCTTTACATTTGTTGCTCTTTCTCTTTTCCACTTTTCATGGGTGCACAAGTTAGTTAACATCGATTTCGCTTTCAGGATTTTATGAGAGATCAAAATAAGGTTAGCAAAATCCTACAGTTCCATTATGTGGTCTGTCTGCTGCTTCCAGTGCTGAAAAAATTCAATACGGAACAAAGGTTTGAACTGGAAATGGAAGCCAAAGTAAGAGGAAAGTCTTCATCTGAAATTTCTATTCAGCAAGTAGGATGCAGCTATGACGAGCAACTCTTCTGTAATAATTGCAAAACTTCTATTGTAGATTTTCATAGAAGCTGCTCAAATTGTTCATACGACCTTTGCCTTAGTTGTTGTCAGGAGCTCCGTTGTGGAAACTTACCTGGAGATAATGAAAAAACCATCTTTACTTATCTCGATAAAGGGGAAAGTTACATGCATGGGGGGAAACCTATCACGATTAAGCAGAGAAGCTCATCTAAATGGAAACGTATGCATGGGTCATCATCTTGTCTGAAGGTATTGCCTGTCTGGAAAGCTAATGATCTGGACCATAGTATTTCTTGCCCTCCTGAGGAGTTGGGTGGTTGTGGTAATTACAAATTGGATTTGAGATGCGTATTTCCATCAAATTGGACTGAAGAGCTAGAAATAAATGCTGAAGAAATAGCTTGTACCTATGACTTTCCGGAAAGTTTGTATTTTTCCTCTCACTGTTCCTTATGCATTAGCTTGCGTGACACAACTCAGGGATTTGATACTAATGTACAAAAAGCAGCAACCAGGGAAAATTCAGAAGACAATTTCCTGTATTATCCACTTGGACGGGATATTAAAGATGGCATTGAACATTTCCAGAAGCATTTGGGAAGAGGTCAGCCTGTAATAGTTCGAGACGTTCTTCAGAACTCCTCGGATTTGAGATGGGATCCACTGATCATGTTCAAGGACTTTCTTGATGTGGACATACCTGAAAATGATCAGTTGGTATTGACAGCTATAGATTGCATGGATTGGTGTGAGGTCAGTGCCATTCAATTTTTCACATATCGTTTTTAGTTCCTGTTCTTCAATTTTGTGTATTACTATGATATCTTATGTTTCCGTTTACTCTAACCTACCCCAACTTGTTTGGGACTAAAGGCTTGGTTGTTGTTGTTGTTGTTGTTCTGTTTACTCTACAATTTGGATGGTGAGGCTAATCTCGTTTATTTGCTTAGTATCGCAAATGATAAAGCTCTAAAATTTGTTTATCAGGTAGAAATTGGAATTCAACAATTCATTATTGGGTATCTAGAAGGGAGGATGCATTTAAATTTGTGGCCTGAGGTGCTTAAAGTGAAGGAATGGCCTTCTTCAGAAATGTTTGAAAAACTGTTCCCTAATCATAATGATCAGTTTATCCATGCTCTACCTTTTCAAGAATATACGAATCCTAACTCTGGTCTTCTAAATCTTGCTGTGAAGTTACCAAAGGAATTATCAAAGCCTGACCTGGGTCCACATGTATATATTTCATATGGGATGGCTGAAGAACTTGGGCGCGGTGATTCTGTTACAAAGCTGTGTTATGATCTATCTGACATGGTAGGTACTACACTTGTGCTACTTACTTGGTTCTGATCTTTATTACTTTTTAAAATTTTAGTAACTGCATAGACTCATGAGTTTTCTACTTCTTTACCATCGTACTGGCATCAAGCTTGTAAATATACTAGCTGGTTTCGTATCCGAGCCTTCGAACAGTTGAAGTTGTGAAACGTTTTTGAACCCCCACCCGCACACACAACCCAATGTTTAGTAGAAAACTAACTCCACTTATGCTTTGCTGTAAATCTGTACCCTCAGGTAAATGTTCTGACACATATTACAGAGGTTGTAACTTCTTTGGAACAACACCGTAAGATACAAAAGCTAAAGAAAAAGCATGAAGATCAAAACCGAAGGGAATCTCAGTTGTATAAGAAGTTAGTGAAAAAAGTGAAGAATGAACCAGATTTGGGGATGGAGAACACTGAAAAAGCAGGCAAACAGGTGCAATTTCCAAATGCAGTTGCTGAGGTTTCTTGCGTCCCAACAGCTATAGCTGACGATGGTACTATTCTTGTGAAGGATGAATTGGTGCCTGACACTGAAGAGAATAGTAAAATGTGCAGCGCATTCAGAAAACGTCCAGTTTCGAATTCCTTTGGCGCCCAGTGGGATGTTTTCCGAAGAGAAGATGTGCCAAAACTGCAGGAGTACCTCAGAATACACTCCAAGGAGTTCAGGCACATATATTGTTCTCCTGTTGAACATGTAAGCAATCAACAACACCTTTTTTAATTCTTCAGTGGTTCATCTATATCAATATTCAATAGATAATAGTTATGAATACATGTTTACTTTTGCTGCAGGTTGCTGATCCAATATTTGATCAATGTTTCTTTCTTGATTCAACTCATAAGAAGAAGCTTAAGGAGGAGTACAGTGAGCACTTAGTTTCATGTGTGTCCTTGTTTGTTGCATGATTGTGATTAAAAAGCTGAAACTAACTTCTTAGTGTTTCCTCCAGAAATCGAACCTTGGACTTTCTATCAGAACCTTGGTGAGGCCATCATTGTTCCAGCTGGATGTCCATATCAAATAAGATATCTCAAGGTAAATTTAGTAAGATATTATAGAAACTGAATGCTCCATATTCTGCTCTCACTGGATTAAAACACGTCAAAAAGCAGTGCCATGTCAACAAAGTATTGACATGACTAATTGGCATACCTTGCACATGTGAATTGCAGTTCCCATGTATTAAAAGACAAATTTTTTCTCTTTAACATCTGTAGGGTATATATTTGTCATTGCTTGGTAAAGGTGCATGGAGAACTGTCTTTTAATTTAAAGAAATGATGGGCGATGGAACTCAGTTTTATTTTTCATGTGATCTTCAGTGTTGCATAAATGTGCAAATGGATTTTGTGTCTCCTGAAAATGTTAGCAAGAGCATCCAGTTAGTTGATGAACTCCGGCTACTTCCGAAGGACCATAAAGCCAAACAAGATAGGCTAGAAGTAAGACCTTATAACGGCTGCCAACATATCCTTCTTTTCTTTTGCCACATGTTTATATGAACTCAATAGTTGAAGGTGAAATTCATATTGTTGGCTGATGCAAAACAGGTGAAGAAAATGAGTCTCTATGGTATTAATGCAGCAATCAAAGAAATCCGTGAACTCACATCATCAGCAATGTAAGTTTTCTTATAGATGTTGAATTTTGTCGTTGGGATTTTAGCTATTATAGTTATAGAAGTGAACTGGATCTACTTGAACATTTGAACACCAGAATGCCTGTAGAAGCATTCACAAGTTTGTGCTGTGTATATATTATTGAACAGAGAACAGTTATAATACCATGTGTATTCCGTGCTTATTATTATTTTTTCTGTCTCTAGACTGTGACTAAATTGTTTGCCAGTCAGGATAATTTTATGCATCAGTTAGTAACCTTGTGCTGGCTTATTAGCTAATTATGGTGTCAATTCATCGTTTTGCTCCAGTTGTTGTGTTTAGTGTTATGGTTAGGCATCTTATTAGTCATCCTCAAAGTAGATTAACATTAGCATATTAACTTCATTTTTTGTAAAGGGTGGCCTTTAATCTCTTCTTCCTTTTCTTTTGTCTTGTTTGTTTCTCCTGATAAATTTGCACCATTATGGAATTTCGGTCAAAATAGAAAGAAAATAAAAAGATAGTTCAGCAGCCTGACCACTAAATTTGATCTGTTCATTAGTATATCAAAAGTTCTAGTTGTACTCAAATTCGATATTGAAAACATTTGTTCATGTTCAAAAATAAGTCCAAAAATCCGAGGGGGTCTTTTTCTTTAAGATGAGTTATATATGGTTACTTAGCTTTATTGACCCACTCGATCAGTCTAGCTATATCCTTACAGACAGAAATTGGTAGTAAGATAAAGGTACTCTAGAAAGTATTAAGATACTAGAATATTGTGCAATTGTTACAGCTATTAAATCATCATATTTGATAGTGCACATCATTTAAATTGCAATATTACTTCATTTAACACATAAAGGTTTATCTGTAAATTGTTGCTTGTTTGTTTCCTAAAACTCCTTTCCGGTCGCAGCTTGTTCTAGTTTGTCATCTGAAATGTCAAAAATCTACAGCATACTTATTTCTTTTCTGAGTTACATTTATGTGTTTCCCTTCTTGCTATGTTAGTTGCAATTTTCTGTTGATCAGGCTTAATGTCTTGATGTTTGCTATTTCCATTGAGCTCCTTTTAAGCCAATTATATTTATATCAAATTTTACAAAAGCTTTGTATTTTACTATATCGGGTTGTATCCAGGAAGAACAGGTGAAGGACAAGTGCTGTCTTTGTGGAGTCTCCGTATGAATACTTGATCATGTACACTAGTGTTGCTTGGTCATGTACATTAGTGTTGCTGGATACACTCATGGTCGTTTATATGCCCTTTTATATTTTTTTCTCTCCCTAGCAGGCGGCATTCATAATTGGTTTGTTTTTGCATAGTTTACACAGTTTAGGCGTGTGCAGGGTAGCATAGCCATGTATTATACGTAGCCTAGTCTTCTTTGTTCTTTGGTAGTTGTTTTTGTACATATGACTCTCTATACTCATGTCTTTGCTATTCATTTAAGTGGAAATAAGATTTTTTTGTTGCCTCGCCTCAATGAAAGTAAATACCTTCCATGTATATATTCCAGCACTTGGATCCACGCATTTGTGTTCAATAATTATTTTAGTCATCATAGCAGATCTGTTTCTGTGTTGATCCAATTGCTAAATATGATTCTGACCAAAACATTCCTCGGATTAAAAATATCGTATGAAGAGTACTTATCACTTTCTCAGTGGTAATACAGTTGCTATGGATTCTCCGAGGTGTTATTGCACTAAAAGTCTAAAAGAAAAAGGGGAAATCGGATGTCTTGGCAAATCAACTAGGACGACTACCACATTGGAGTCTCCTTTTCGGACAGTCTTGGATCCTTTTGTTTACTGCAATAGTGTTGTGCAATGTGTACTACTAGGGTAGTACATGGTAACGCTAATGCCATGTTACTTGATCACTGTTAACGTATGAGGAGTCGAATGCATTCATCAATAACTTGAGCCGATAATTGACATCGTGTTTCTCTACTTTGTTTTTGTTTTATTTGTTATACTTTTGCAGGTACGTGGTTACACATTTGCAACTTTATGGGAAACAAGTTGCACTATAAATACAAAAATTCTAAATGAACGCTTAGAAAAGTTACTTCAAAACGGCATAAAAATATGAAATACTTTTTTGTTGGGTTCCATTGTATTTTCAAAAAAAAAAAAAAAAAATCCACTTTTTAAAAAAAATGCTATTTCAGTTTTGTTTAGAATGATGGACTGTCTAAAAAGACCCCTATAAATACCTAATATGTATTCCTGCTGCTAAAAAAAGAAAAGGTAATTATATATATATATATAGTGGCAGTAACTGCATACAGTTTGCCTCTTGAGATATGATTATTGTAGAACATGAATAAACATATATAAATTTTGTAGCTAGAGAACAAATTTTATGGTGGAAATTTTCCATCTTTCATGTTGCTTACCAATTCTTCATCTGGAACAAATAATGCAATAACACGTGTAAGGGTAAAGGGGGTAAAAATGGGTTTCAAAGAGTGAAGTCCACTGGAATCGAAGATGTTAAGAGACTTTGACGCTCCATCTAACACCACAAGATCATATGGTCAGATAAGGTGTTCAATTTTACTAAATACTCCAAAGTCAAATTGACCATTAAAAGAACTGACGATTTTAGTTGGGTTCCAAGTTAGCTTCCATGAAATTTTGGAAGATAGCTTGTAAAAAACTTGGACAGAAACAATTTGGAACTCATTACACTTAATTTTCCACAATTTGTTCACGTCTTTTATAGTTTAGGTTCCACTATGAAACTTACTTTTAACAAACGCATAATCTAATAATAGCATTGTTAAAATGATACTCCCTCCGTTTCAGGAAAATAATTACTTTATCTTTAAATTTTTGTTCCAACAAAAGAGTTACTTTCATTATTCAACATAACAAACTTTCAAAACTACCCTTGTTATTTTAAGAAATGTTATTATCCTCATTATAAAGATATATGTAGTATCAAACTTTTTGTTAGGGTAAATATGGAAATAAATTATAAAAGTTATTCTCTCTCATCTTGCCTTAACAATTGTGTTACTTTTCCTGAAACGGAGGGAGTACTATTTTTATTTTATTAGTAGATGATCTATTTATTTTCAAACTTGTTCCCATTAATAGATGATATATATTATTGAATAAGAGTATATTTTTAAAACTATTATTTTAATTAATTATTATTAATATAAGAAATATGTATAATTTGATAGTCATATTCGTTATGTAAATGTTTTAAATACTTTTAGATGTATAAAATTTAGAAATATCCGTGATATAGTTTGAGAGATATATTATTTCCAAATTTTACTAGTTATTTTTTATAAGGGTATAATTGAAAAAGAAAATACTTAAAAATATTTTTCTCTTCTTATTGTCTAAGAATTATACAATCTTAAACTAGATCATAATGGGACGCAGGGAATATAATTTGAAAAAAATTAATGTTGATAATTATTTTATCCCAGATAGTTATTAATTCGAAGCTAGTTATTTAGTAAAATGATCTTCTCGTTGCATATTACGAGTATAGGTTGCCCGTGCTGCGAAACTCCTTAAAATGTACAAAAGTACATGACCCTCTTCTTTACATGACATGACCATGCTCTCTATCTCTCTAAAGTTTTTACCTGTTTATTTATTAAACTAGTTCAGTAAGTTTATTAACATCATTCACATTGTTATTACCGACTCTGCATTGCTCTGGCTTACACTTATTAGTATATTATTGTGCAAATGAAAGGTCCGCTTCGGGCAACAAATTTATCATTTTATGGTAGTTTTGGCCATTGTTTTTGAAGACGAATCATGCACGGCTTTGATTAATCTTCTTGTTTATTTAGTCGTTCCCATTGGATTTTGGCCTCTTTTGCTGACCTGGTACTTGCAACTGCATCCTACGTACGTTGTATGTCACAAATGGTGTTTAGATCTGATAACACAAAAGATTGCATAAGTTGAAACTTAGCCATTAGCCGTTACTTCCCAAATTCATATATATTACTGAGATTTTATAGTTGGCAATATAAATCCTGATTATGAAGATAAAATTGTCACCATGTATGCATCATTTCGGCTTTGGCTGAGTTGTCCAGTAGTTAGCTTGTGTTTTTCCTATACATATTGTTTCAAAGTGACTTGAATAAGACATAGCGGTGCTAGCTCATGGTATTATCTGATGAGATACGCAGCAGTTTATCAAAATAGATTGTTGTGGATAGTTGGTTGGATCCTGAAGGCGATAACAGAAGTGTCAATTGTCTAGTAGGGAGGCAGGTTACTTACTATTTATTAATCGTCACATTGACAATATCTTTATAAATTTTAGTGAACATTTTTCCCGAGATGTTACAACATTAAGTTTCAAGTCTTTCAAATAAAAATACCTTTTCAGAGACTCCAAAAATCTCTAGCGAAGATTATTTATAACCAAACATTTTCCTTAAAGTTTTGCAAGTACTTTCTCGTCGTACTTGGCACATTTTTTAGTCTCCAACACTCCAAATTTAAATAGTTAAGATCGCTCTAAGATGCAACTTTAAATGCCATTAAAAACCTACGAAAACAACACCATTTCAGTAAATAGTTCATTCACAAGTCAGTTTTAGTAACACACAAAATATTGGAAGTTGTCAACCATTTAGCATAGAAAATATGTTTCGGAACTGGCAGTCAAGTTATAATATTTTACATAATTGTATCAAACAGATGATGCCCAACAAACGAAAGTGAGTGTTTCTTTTAAAGACTAAAAGATTGGGACAATGCGTTTCAGCAAAGCTATGCATGATTATTTAAGTCAACACAAATAGACCAGAATAGATGGTAATGATGTTACATGGTAGTACATACTGCTAATGCGTTAATGGTTTTCCTTATCCAATTCATGGGATGGAAACCAAAGATTGCAAAGAAATAGTGTAGCTTCATTCTGTTCAAAGGAAGAAAGAAAGGTTACTAACTGAGAAATTCATTACCAAACGTTGGATCTATATTCTGTAACCCAAATAATTTATCCTGCTCAAAAGAAGGGCGAAAGTTGTTACCAAACTCTAGTTCACGCTACTTCCTTGCATTTGTAAACCCAAAACCCACAGTACATTTCTCTTTAATTCTCAAATATACTAATGCTTGCAACTCTTCAATTAACAAACTGAAAACAACAATCAAAAAAGTTAGTTTTCTAGTATGGCATAGCTAAAACAAAGCCTAATGTGCCCTGTACTCCGCTTAAAACTAAGGAACGAACAAAATTGGTTTCAACATAAATATAGAAAAGAAAATTCATGATAGTGATATGATGATGAAGATGATTATTAGCAAAACAAAACTAATAATCATGCAATGTAATATTCAATCAATTCGACAATAGAAAATAACATGATATATATATAGAAAGGATTCCATATAAAGTCTTGACTGTTCATAATTTGAACTGGAAACTTTCTTCCATTAATAGAATACCACCTATCATTATTGTGCCATACGATGAATATATATCCTGGCGGAAAAACTTAGTTGTGTCCCGAAAACCATCTGTTGGTAACAGAACTGGACCTCTCCGGATAACTTTAAACTCAAACAAAGCAAGAAGATATTAAACAAAGTAAGAGAACCATTATCCGAAGATCGAAAGAATATCCAATTCCAAACTATCTTTACAGGGATGAGAAAATCATTACCTTTGGTTTTTTAAAGCAATGTGTTTAACTTGCGAACGGTAAGATAGATTGACAATAACCCAAAAACGATTCAGAAATTGAGAGAAGTTAAAAGAAGATTTTATCGTACTGCAAATTCTTGAACAATGTAGTCCATATCGAATTTCGGTTTATACCGGTCGAGAGCGATATACTGGAAGCCTTTGTACCGGAGAAATTTTGGTTTCAAATATCGGCGAAATATCGGGCCACATATTTGATACCTATAATTATTATATCAAACGTTTTTTTCCATATTGGACCTATTAAGATATAAAACTAGTACTCATTTTTCTAAAATACCATAAAAAAACATGAGTAACAATTGAAAACCCTAGAACAATGATAAAGAATTTTTTTTATTTATTTTTTCTGAATTTTTCTTTCTTTGATTTTTTTTTAATTGAAAACCGGTCGTATCGGTCCATATCAACCATTTCGGTCAACTCGGTCAATATCGACCGATATTTTTTGGATATTTTATATCGGGTGAGATCCGATACCGGTAAAACCGACGATATTTCAGCCGTACCGACTGGTATGGACTACATTATTCTTGACACCAAATCTAACGACTTATCGGTTTTTGATCAATATATAGGATTCGGACCGTTGCATTTCAGAGTTTAAAGTTTCGGTTCACCGATTAATAAGGCCTCTCAAAAGATACATTCCGCACTTAGCATCCCTTGGGTCAACAGTTGCATAGGTTTGTTCTTATAACATGATATATCGTGTCTCTTGGTCAAATGACTGTAATAGGTGGATCCATTAACGAATTATTCTTTAAATCATATATATACGACGTGGCAACATAATTTTGAAGAAAATGTGAGAATTTATGTGGTTTCGCCACGTCAGACACAACATTCTCTTTTATATAAAGAAATATTAATTTATTAATGTACCCTCATTTAATTTAAAGGTTATTTTTTATAGAGTTATAAAAATAAAGATAAATTTAAAAATTCAAAATTTACACCTTCATTTAATGTTTATATCTATGGTAATAGATGTTCTAACCAAAACAATGCCGCATTCGGTGACAAATATAGCTTTACTGGTTGCCTCTTAAATTTTTAACCACTTAGTATGAGCGATTGAAATTCTATCTAAGGTGAAATTAAACATTAGTTACTAATATGTGAAAAAACTGGTGCTGAAAATGTTAAATCGTATTAGCATGATCAATGGATCACCCTTCATTACCAAATTCGACTACAAATATATTTAAAGACAAAACAAATTAGGAAAAAGAAATAAAATGAAATAAAATAAAGAAGGAACATGATCCATGGACAATGCTAGATTGACTATATCTAATTTCGGCGTTAATTTTTGTTATGTATTGATTTTGAATTTCAAAAGTTGATAATTAAAGTTACATTCAAAAACCGTTGGATATAAGTATTAAGTACCATAAAAGGTACTCATTCTTTTATTTGGTTTTTCATGCTTAATAATTATACGAAATTATAAAATATAGATTTCTAATGTTTAAGAGCAAAGTAGTATATCAAAGAAAAAGAATGCCTTGTGGAGAAAAATAGTGCAATAAAAATTTAAGGGCAACAACGAACATTTATTTCCATCTGATGATGCTATGTGGAAATCAATTTTAAAATCATCTATTTTTCTGCAAGACAATGTTGTGCTTAAGGTGAATAATGCTGCAATTTAATTTTGGCTGGATAAATGGACTATTGATGGTCCATTGAAGATTCAGTATCATACAATTTTTAGAGCTAGCAGTCAGAAAAATGCTTTAATTATTAACATGATAGTAGATGGAAGGCAGGTGTGCAATTCTAGAAGGAATTTGTCTGACGATAAGCATTGTGAATAGAATATGTTTTGTAATGAGTTAGGAGATGAACCCGAGCTACCCGAGCTAGATGACGATGTTGAAGATGAAGTGAAATTCATAGATGAATTTTCAGCGAAGTAATGCTATGAATTGCATATTCAAGAGAACGCATTTAGTGGCAATGTAGTATGCCTCGACCGAGTCAGCCGAGTTACTCGTAAGTAACTCGGGTAAGGCCAATACATATATCCTAAAAACTCGGTCGAGCCGAAAATTTCCTATGTACTCGTCGAGTTTTTCATATTATTCGCCGAGTTAGTTACGATTCTGTCCGAGTCACGAGTAATTCGGTAGGATAGGATTAAAGTGATAAAATCAGTTCCAAACATGTTTATAAAAAAAACCTATAAATTAAAGCATGGGAGACACAAGCATCAACAATCTTTTGAGTGGGCCTTTTTCTCTTTTTTCAACCATTTTTCTTCTCTTCTTCTTTAAGTTTCTTTATATTTTTAAAAGAATATGACCCAGCGCTCAAACTATATTAAATTCTACATCTTGTTTATGCTTGTTTGAGTAGATTTCATCTGTAATAGACTTGAATCATGTTGATATGATATAGATTGTTATGCATTTTTATATCCGGAAGATATACTCACAGGTATGTGACTCACCGAGTTACTCGGTTGGGATCGGCAAGGATCGGGGATCGGTCTTAGCCAATCCGGGGTCGATCCCGAGTCTTACAATATTGGTTAGTGGATTTAAAAAGAAAATTTTTTGAGGGATAAATTTCATAATTTTACTGTTAAAATGTTTAAACGTAGAGGTATTAATATTCAAGATGAGACTTGTCTGTTAAGTATAGAGAAGGAGGAAAGTAATGTCCATTTATTTTTGCACTCATGCTAAAGAAATATGGGTTCATTAATATTTTATTAATGTTTTTAGGATGGATTGTATTTTTTCGAGAATTATCATTGAGCACTTCGAAGCCAGGAGTTCAATTTGTTGAAAGGGAGGCGTAAGGAGGTGTTTCCGACTCCAAACTACATTGTTTTGTGGCATTCGTGGAAGGAGCATAACAATCATGCTTTTGCTGGTAGAGCTAAGGATGCTAATGAGACTAGGTTGCTTTTTAAGAAAACTCTTATTTTTTGTTTTTTTTACAGGGATGTGCTCAGTGTAGAGTCAGTGTATAATAAAGGTGTATAGCTGCTATCCCTATCCAACTGGTTCCCAAGCCTAATTTTTTTTTAGAAGTTTAGCTTCCAAGCTCTTTTTTACTTAGTTACTACTCCTAGTAGAATGGTGCTTCCCCATAGAAAGATTGTTGGCTTCGTCACTGAATGTGCTTAATGGTTTTACTATATATAAAATTTTATTTCATTGGGAGAAAATCTTTCACTAAAATAGTGTGATGATTTGTATCCTCGTTTGTACATAATTTTCTTTCAATATACCATTTTTTTTCAATAAAATATAACATTATCATCGCAGGGCCGACCTTCTAGTACAAGCAAGCCAAGTCTGGCTTAGGGCCACAAGTTGGAGGGGGCTACAAAAAAAATTACTGCGAACACGGGAGAAAAAAATAGATTTTTTTCTCCCCACAAAAAACTGAAAAGGAAGTTCTAGGGTTTGGATTTTTTGGAAAAACTCACTAAGTACATATGATCTACGATTTTTTATTTTACTTTTAAGATAATTGAATGATTGATGATTCATTGATTTGATAATAATCTGATTTGTGATTGTAGTCTTTTTTACTTTGTTGCTTGTTGGGGTTACTTTATCTTTGTTAGGGTTTGTAGATACTAGATTTCTAGTAAAAAGTAAAAACATCGATGATCGATCTAGGTTCTGCGTATTTGTTCTAGTTGATAGTAATTTGCTTGGGATACCCACTAAAGGGTTTAAATACATCAAAAAGAAGAAACCTTGTTGCAAAGATGCACTCTGCTCTTTTTTTTTTTGGACAGGAAAGGGATTAAGCGGACCCCAACCAACAAGAAAAAAACAGAAAGGAAAAGAAAAGGGAAAAATCAGGGGTCAAACAGGAGACCCTGAGCTATTTACTTTTCTACGATGATAAACTGCAGCATCTTCGAGTATTATCTTCTTTAAATCTTCGTTATAGAGGTCGGGTGCAAGTTCCACGAAATCTCCTTTAGGAAGCAGGCTAGCAAGAAGGTCAGGTAGGTGTGATGGACAGTAACAGTTGAGAACTTGGTCCTTAGCTTCTTGATCGACTCCCATATATGGTGGAAATACAAGGGAGGTTTGGCAGTGTCACTCAACAGGTACTTTGTAATAGTCATTGAGTCAGTTCTTATAGAGACTCTGGGATAATGCTTGGTTGCAGCTAGTTTGAGGCCAACTTCCACACCTTGGAGCTCATGGAGAATGATTGAAGAAGGTCTCGAGATCCCAGCAACTGCATCTAAGGGTTATCGATTCTTATCTCCGATTAAGGCGCCAAAGCCAGCACTCACTTCTCTTAAGGAACCATCAGTATTTACAACTACTTCCCCAGTCTCGGGCTTTACCCAGACACAAGTGAGATGACTGGTTGTACTGTAGCTTGGGTCTATGCTCCATATAGAACACAAGGCTCTTTCCCGTTGGTGTCGGGTATGGTGAAGGAGCAGGAAGCCGTCTTGAGCCTTATTTCTTCCATGATTTTGTAAAAGAGTAGCTCGGGGGGCAGGGACTTCTTGGTAAAAATTCTTCTGTTCATCTCACACCATATATGGTAGACACATGCGTTGAAGCAAAGCTTCCTGATGGTGCCCTCAGTCTTTGCACCATTCAAATGTTTGACCCACCACTTAATCTTCTCATTCCAATCGGTATGGCTGGTGTCTCTTAGCCCCATGATGCCCAGCAGCTTCTCCCAGATGCTGGTGGCGTAGCAGCAGTTGAAAAGCAGGTGGTAATCATCCTCCAGCATTAGGTTGCACATTACACAAATAGGGTCCACAGGCATACCCCAAGAGAGAAGTTTGTATCTGGTCTTTAACTCTCTGTGAAGGGCTAGACAGACAGTAAAGCAATGTCTGGCAATACAGTTTGGGAACCAGACCAGTTGGTGCAAGTCAGTGCAGTTCATATGGCTCCTAAGGGTACTATAGGTATCTTTTAGGGTGTACTCACCTGAGTTGCCTGTTGTCCAGGCAATACTGTCCTCTATCAGGGGGTCAGTTTTTAGATTCAATATGTACGGGATGGCGATACCAATAGCATTAGAGAGATTTAGAGACAATATCCATTTGTCGTTTGCTAAACAGTTACTGACCCTAGCTTCAGCATGATGCAGAGTGTCATAGGTCATCTGAGGTGGGAAAGAGCTGAGAAGGTTACCTTGAGGAAGCCATTTGTCTTTCCAGAGTTTGGTGATATCCCCATTTCCAATCAGGTGGAGAGTGAACTTTACGTCCATGTCTCTGTGATCCAGGATGCGTCTCCAGCACTAAGAGCAGTCTGCAGGAATCTTTAGATGCCAGAAGTCTTTTTTCTTGATGAGGTTTTGGTAAACCCACTTGACCCATAGTGTATCCTTGTTGCTCACAATGTCCCAGATGTGGCGAAGGTTAGCAACTGTGTTGGTTGTCTCAATGCACCGGATAGCCAGGCCACCTTCCTTGTAGAGGTGGCAGATTGTATGCCACTTAACAGCTGGGTGCTTGTAGGTGAGATCAATCCCTGCCCACAGAAACTTCATGAAGATAACATTTAGGCATTTTACTGTTCTTTTAGGAAGGACAAAGAAGGAGGTCCAGAAGACCAGCATACTACTCAGGACTGGTTTTATGAGCAGGACTCTACCATCAAAAGAAAGGGCGCGAGATTTCCAAGAGCACTCTGCTCTCTTGATAAGATGAATGCAGTTCGCAATAAGATGGAAACCGTAAATGAATAATGAGTTACATGTAGTCGAAGGTGGGAATCATTCATTGAAGATTGGTAAGAAGCATCTAATTAGATCAACCCAAGAAGCAGTGGAGGAGGAAGTTGTAAAGGCAATGACGAAAGTTTGTCAGGGAGGTACTCGGGGAACTTTGATATCTTTCTCGTGCTCTTCAAACCGCTCTTACTACCATCAATGAATACGTTTGCATATGTGTGTAGTCCTCTTGTTGGGTGGTTACTGGTTAAGAATCTTCATTGCTAATTGAAAATGCTTAATAACATCATATGGTTACATAACAAATTACTTAAATTTTTTTTGTTTAATCCTGTTCGGTGATATTTAGTAGTTGTAAGATAAGGAAAGATTTGGGTGGTTAGGAATCTTGATTGTTAATTGAATATGCTCAGTAACATCATATGGTTATATATCAATTACTTACTTTTTTTTCTTGTTTAATCCTCTTTACGATTGTAAATATCAAGTTCGGTGATATTTAGTAATTATAAGATAAGGAAAGATGAAAGATCAGTCTAATATTTCCAAACTATGACCATTTGATGCTAAAATATCAAGTTCGGTGATATTTAGTAATTGTAAGATAAGGAAAGATGAAAGATCAGTCTAATATTTCCAAACTATGACCAGTTGATGCACATATACAATGTGTTATTACAAATGTGGATTTAGCTAAAAATATTTCAATCTTGTAGATTCACTTTAAAGACACTATTATAACTAGAAACTGTTGAAAGAGACTTCAAAATGTTGTTAGTTCTTAATTCTTTTGATGTAAATTTATAAGATTATTGATTCTCTTTTATCTTTTTTATACATCTAACAAGTTAAGAGCTCAAAGAAATTATATTATGCCTCCAGTTCCAACTAGGAAGCATGAACCTGGTAACAAAAAAAAACAAAAGGAAGCAAAGGCTCGATGATTTAGAGAAGTCCCAAGATGGAGATATTGTTAAGTATTTCAAACCCCCGACAACAATAAGTATTGAGAATGCAGCCGAGAATAAGAATTCTACTACTAGCAGCAGCAGCGACGACACGATTGCAGGTGAGAATGATACCAAAAGAGATGATGATAATTTAGGTGACACCGAGCCTAATATAATTGAAAATGAAAATGATGAAGTTGAAAATGAGTATCAACCTTAAATATTTTTTATCCTGGAAATTGAAATGTTATTGATCAATCTTTGAGAGATAAGTTGGTGCAAAAGGGTCCTGTGGGGATTTTAAATTATGAGTATCCAAGAGGTAAAAATAGGAGGCATTTTGCTAACAGCTTTTATACTCGAATTGTTGTCAACAGGGATAAGTACGATAGGAGTTGGCTAGTGTATTCACTGACTAAAGATAAAGTTTATTATTTTTGTTGTAAGATGTTTAAACTTTGTGGAGTAACAAATCAGTTAGCTAGTGATGGTGTTCAAGATTGGGAAATTTAAGTGGGAGTATTCGCTATCATGAAACCCAAACCGATCACTTGACTTGTTTACGTAGTTGGTGTGAATTGGTGACGAGGTTGAAAACAACTCAGACAATTGATAAAAGTATTCATGAGCAAATTAACAAAGAAAGAGAACACTAGAGAAAAGTATTGCAACAGATAGTTAGCCTTGTAAGACAACTTGATAAAAGAAATTTATCCTTTCGTGCAGATAATGAAAAAATTGGTCAAGAAAGCAATGAGAATTTTTTGGGCTTTATTGAATAGGCAACAAAATTTGATGAAGTGATGAAAATGTACCTTCACCGTATACAAAATAAAGAAATCCGTTATCATTACCATAGTCATAAGATTCAAAATGAGTTGATATTGATGTTAGCCGTTGAGACGAAAAACATGATTATTAAGAAGATACGGGAAGCAAAATACTATCTGATTATACTAGACTGTACTCCTGATGTTACTCATGATGATCAAATGACTCTTGTGGTTAGGTGTGTTGATACTCCAGCAACTCCAGTAAAAGTGGAAAAGTTTTTCATGGGATTCTTAAAGGTGGACGACACAACTGGTGAAGGTCTTTTTGAAGTGCTTTTGGATACTTTGGGTGATCTTCATCTTGATATTGACAACATAAGGGGCCAAGGATAGAATGGTTATAATATGAAAGGAATACGTAAAGGTATACAAAATAGGATGATTTAAATAAATCATAGAGAATTTTATTCTCCATGTGGTTGTCATAGACTCAACCTTACGATTAGTGATATGGTCAAGTCAAGCGCAATGGGTGGTACTTTTTTTGGTGCAATTCAAAATATTTATGTGATGTTTTTGGCTTCTCCAAAGCGGTGGAAGGTTTTCCAAGATAAGGTTAGCAGTTCAAAGAATATCATGCTGAAAAAAATGTCAGATACAAGATAGGAGAGTCAAGTAGAAAGTATTAAAGCAATACGGTTTCAAGCCCCAGACATACGAGATGCTTTGGTTTATTTGACAGGGTACTATGAAGATGAAAAGGTGAGGCATGCTGCTGGGAACATAATAAAACAAGACATGGAAAATTTTGAATTCTTGCTTAGTATGGCTATCTGGCATAATATTTTATCATCCTTGAATAAGGTTAGTAAACTACTCCAAACGGAAGATATTGATATATTGTGTTATTCAACAGTTAAAGGGACTTGATTCTTATCTTGATACATACTGATAAAATAGTTTTCAAGAAATGATGGCTGAAACTGAACTTATTGCTGCTAAAATGGGCATTCAACCCGTTTTTCAAGAGAAACGTTTAATCTATAAAAAAAGTATCCATTTGGTGAAAATGCAAATAATGAGGTACGTCTACCACCTAATGAGTCTTTTAGAGTCCTCAAGATCTGCATATTTTCCAGCTCCTGACCCACCTAACGTAGTAGTCCTTTTTTCACTTTACGATGACGGACTAGATAGAACTGACTACATATTGGATCAAGCTCTTTCTTCAATAAGTGCTAGGTTTAAGCAATTTTTAATCTATGAAGAAAACTTTGAATTTTTATTTGATATGTATAAAATATACTTTATCGATGATGAAAGCTTAGAAGAATCATGTATGAAGCTTGAAGGTTATCTGCAGCATGGCTCATCGAAAGATATCGATGGACTGGATTTGTTGTTGGAATTGAAAATGCTAACATGTATTGCTCCAAATTCTATGAAAAAACCCATAGATGCGCTGAGTTTTATAAATCTCATGGATGGCCCTTCTTCTTATCCAAATGTGTGGGTGGCTTACAGGATCTTGTTAACTATACTGGTTACCATTGCGTCTGCAGAAAGAGTGTTTTCTAAGTTAAAGTTGATCAAAAATTACCTCCGATCCACTATGTCACAAGAAAGACTAAATGGGTTAGTTATGTTGTCTACTGAACAAGCTATTGTTGAAAACTTAGATTTTATGTATATTATTAATGAGTTTGTTACTAAGAATGTACAAAGAGAATCGACTTTCGGCCGTTTATAATTGAATGATATGCTAGTTAACAATTTTAATGCAATTTGTATTATATGAAGTTTTTTTTTGTTAACAAGGGGCCACAAAAAAATTACATGCGGCCACCAAAAATGCAGGACCGGCCCTGTGTCATCGTATCTTGTGACTAAGAAACTTTCTTTTTCTCTTCATTAGTAGCGGTAACCATTTTTTTTCTTCGAAGGAATTTCTTATCACTCGAACCATTTTTATGAGTCCAAATGTAAACCATTGAGTGTGAAAAGGAGAGGATACCTAGTAGACCACCAACTTTTATGTTCATGAACCTGTATGAACAATCCTTATACAATCAATGCGTTTAGATCTCTAACAAACAAGACCCGTATTCCTGATTCTATAACAAGGTAAACTAGTATGTACTTGAACCTTTTAGATCCAAGATAAATAAAGACAATGCGTTATATGATCTATTTTTCAAGATCAACAAAAACAAGTCTTGTAGCAAGATCTTTACTATCAAGCGAAAAACTATCTAGGTTTAGTTAACGTATTATTTATGATATTTTAATTATAAAAATAAATGATATAACACGGAAAACAAATAACACAATTGTTTGTGGGGAATACGAATTAAAGGGTATTTAGTAAAAATGGAGTGAACATGAGATGATTCGTCTAATCTTTAAACATTTGTACTGCTAAAGTACTTTATTTAGATTCGAGAGTTCAATGTGTACAATCTTGGCCTAAACCAAGCAATGGTCGTTCCAGTCTTGCTTCAGTCACAAATGAGAAGGAGAAGGGTTGGTTTTAGGGAGGGAAGTGAAAGAAAAATTAAGGTCAGAGTATCAGACTATGTGGGATATAGTAGGTATGAATAGTTATGAACAGTTCTCTGTGTGAGAAGGTTGAATGATCGAGTTGTTTGATTTGAATTGTTTTGTATTAGACTTAGACTTGGAATTATCGTAATCCAGACTTGTTCTGTTCAATAGATTGAGAAATATATTTTGTAGTCATAGCCATTGTAACCGTTCACCTGACCACTTCTCTGGAAGAAAGTGTCGACGGTTGAGTAGTGGTGAAGCAGACCCTAATAGGCAAGCATTAGGAGCTAATGTTAAGGCTCCTTAGTTAAAAGGATCAACTAAGCCTCAGTATACTAAGCTACACGATTTTTGCCTATGAAACAAAATACACGAGCTTACCTATTTGAACAAAGGCACACAAGCTTGCCTATTTAACTAAGACGCTCGAGTTCAGGGAAAAACGTAAAAACATCTAGTTAGACGAAGAGACAAGGCATACACGTTTTACTCTTTGCACTAAGACATACAAGTTGAGGGAAAAGGGGGTAAAACGCCTTGTTTGGACAAGAGAGGTAGGACGCGTGAGTTCAGCCTTTGAACTAAGACACTCGAGTTGAACCTTCTGTAACTAAGGCACACAAGTTGAGGGAAAAAAAGTAAAAACACTAAGTTTTGGATAAATTAGCAAAGCTCCTTAGTTAAGTTATTTGAGATAATGGCGCATGGGTTTGGTCTTTGAAAAAAGATGCACTAGTTTTGCCCTAAAACAAAAACGCACGAGTTTAGCTGTTTTGAACTAAGGCTCATTAGTTCAGGGCAAAAAGGTAAATGCGTCTTAAACTCAATTTGATCTCAAAGACAAAGACGCACGAGATTTTCTTTTGGACTAAAACACAATGTTTAGTCTTTGGAACTAAGAAGCACAAGTATGGGAAAATAGAGTAAAACTTCTTAGTTTGGTCTTTTGAGACAAAGACTCACATGATTTGTAGCAAGATTAAGACGTAGTCTTATCTATGAATAATGACGCAGAAGGTAGGTATTTGAGGAAAATAGGCACAAGGTAGGTCTTTAGACAAAGACGCACATGGTTTGTGCTAATGAACTAAGGCACACAAGTATTGTGTTATAACCTTTTGCAACGCTTTACATCTAGCGTCTCCTTTTCAATTTAGGGCTTGAAAATATTCTTTGATCGTTTGAGACGCTTATAAGTATTGCGAACTTATTTTTTTGCGAAATAACTAGGGACCAAGACACGTCAATCAGAGCTTTTCTTGCCAAGAAAAATGCCTGGAAAACTCGAGTTGTACAGGAAAAAGGAGTTTTCCCTGATTTTGGATTAACACGAGTTTGAGGCTGTTTTGGAGAGATTTTTGGATCCTTATCGGTTGAGGAAAGCCTATTAGGGTTTACTAGACCTATATAAAGGAAAGAGATCGAAGAAAAATTCATTCAGAGTCGAGCCGCAAAATTCAAAAAAAAAAGAGTTTCTCGTGAGGAAGAAGAAGAAGAACAACAGATCACAGACGCAAACTGTTGTTTAAACCCGTTACCTATTCTCTTTTCTCTATTGCGCCCTGGATCGATCGTATACCAGCAGTTGCCTTTCATCTATTACCGCTACAGAGAACACAGTTTGTAACATTTATAATTATATCAAATCTTTTGTGTTATTTTTATTTCTTCCTTGTAAACGCTTTTTGAGCTATGAACAATTATTTGGGAGTATTTTCAACATGAGGAGCTAAACCCTATTGCTGAGGCGACGGAGGAAGCCATTTTTCCAATAATAAAGTGGTATATTCTTATTCAATTAATTTGTGCATTTTTTTTTTATGATTATTTGCATTGGATTAAAATCGATTATATGATTTTTTATTAACTAGTTGTGATTTCGTTTGATGGTTCATGCTTAGTCTTGGGATCTTGATGTTCCATGATTGTGATTTACAACTATTATTTTAAAAATCTACTTATTGGAAATATTTTAGAATCAAATTGAATGTTTGAGTTGCATGATTATTGTTCTTAATTGAATCACTTAAAAATTGGTTAATGGTAGAATCCTTAGTCTCAGTTTTCTCTATATTCTTGAATCAACTTTTAATTGAGTTTTTCTATTTTAATATTTAAATTAGGTCTAAAAATAAATCTTCACAAGTCCTAGCGAACGAAATATTTTTACCACTTTTCCAAAACAATCAAGCTCCTAGATGGATTGCCCACCAGTATAGAGCAACTTGAGTGTTATTTTGGTGCTATCCATAGCTAAATTCCCAAAAATTACCCATGTTAATATTCAAACTCAACTAAGCAGTATTAACCCTATAAAATACCTACATAACTCTATATATGGATTTATCTGATTAAAGTACTACAATTATGCTTAAATTCAAAGTCAAAATTATGATAGACACAATTTCATAGCTTCTACTAGCTAAAAATCCCACCTCAGTCATATTAATCCTTTGCTTAAAGAGACAACTAATACAAATGAGTGAAAAGAATTCAATTTAGGGTTTTAGAACACTTAATAATAAGTTTACAACACTTATAAACCTGTCAAAAAGTACTTTCAAACCCTAATTGGGAAAATAGATTCGCAACACTTATAAGCGTATCAAAAGGTACTTTCAAACCCTAATTTTGAAAAAAGGAAGCTAACCCTAATTTTCAAACGCACCTTGCCCTTGCTTGTGCGTCTTGCTTCCATAGGCAAGGCTTGCACGCCTTCACTCAAAGAGCAAGCATGGACGCCATGCTTCTCTCCAAAAAATTGGTATTTTTACTATTTTTCCCTCAACATGTGAGCCTGAGCACAAGAGTAAAATTTTAATGTCTTAACTCTTGCTCCAATTAGGCATTTTAACTATTGTTTCTTAGCATATAAGTTTGAAACCCTAATCAACACTTTCAAACCCTAATTTTTTGAAGAGGAAGACGTCCCTACCACTTTTTCCTTTCAACGTGTACGCCTTAGCTAGAGAGCTAAGCTCACATGATTTCTTTTAAGGTATAATTTTTAGGTCTTCACTCAGAAATCAAGCTCAAACATCTTGCTTCTCACCAAAATTATAATTTTACTCTTTTACCCTCAACATGTGAGGCTGAGTACAAAGAGTAAAATGTGAGCGTCTTGCTTCTTGTCAAAAAATTGGTGTCTTACTTCTTGTTAAATATTGGTGTTTTACTCTTTTACTCTCAATGTGTGAAGCTGGGTACAATGATCAAAACGTGAGACTCTTGTTTCTGGATAAAAGCTTAACGTTATTTTCTTCTTCCTTTCACGTGAATGTCATGACTTGACATTCCTTCTCTTATTTATAAATTAGGGTTTTTGACAAGCTTCAAACCCTAATTTTTTCATCAAAAGCTGCACTAAGCCTGACTCATATGTGTGGCCTCTCACATATATTTTCGTATGAGGTTTCACATACAATTTTTCATGCTCAGCAGCATACACTTGTTTTTACAAAATAATCATATCAATACAAAATTGATTAAGATGGACACATTGCTCCTCATATACAAATAAATATAATTTATTTTATTTTAGCCTACTAGACACATCATCTAGTCAAGCAAGACATATTTATTTCATTTTAGTCTGCTAGACTCATCAGCTCGTCAAGCTAGACATATTTATTTTATTTTATTTTAGTCTGCTGGACTCACCATTCTAGTCAAGCGAGACAGGCTCATCAGTCTAGTCGAGCAAGACAGACTCATCAACTAGTCAATCAAGACAAGTCTTTAGTCAAGGGACCCATTGAGCAGGTCTCAATTGATTTAACATCAGTAGTGCTTAATACTATAATATTACACGAGACATCAAATGTCAAAAATGGGGGGATACTAATTAGGATTTTGGTCTTGTGGTCTACGACATGTGGTGGTAAGTTGAGCAACCGTCCATTCAACCTCAGTCGAAGTGGATAGCAGTTGTCAACACCTTCACCACTTCACCACTACTCAACTATCGACACTTTCTTCAGAAAAGAGATCAGGTGGTTACAATAGCTATGATATATATAGATTCTCAATATATTGAATAAAACAAGAACATAAGAACAGAACAAGTCTGAATCTCAAAATCGAACAAAAAAGAACTCGATCACTCAATTTTTCATAGCTATTCACACCAATTATATCCTGGAGAGTCTGATACTCTGACCTCAACCTTCTCTCGCTTCCCTTCCTAAGACCAACCCTTCTTCTTTTCATTTTATGACTAAAGCAAGACTAGAACGACCATTGCTTGGTTTAGGCAAGGATTGTACCGATTGATCTCTGAAATCTAAACAAAGTATTTCAACAATATAAATATTTAAGGATTGATGAATTATCACTTGTTCACCTCACTTTTCCTAAATTATCCTTCAACTCGTTTCCCCCCCAAACAAGTATATATCAATCTTATTCCTCAATCAATAGTTTTTAAATTGATATATTAGGAAAAATATAGTTTGACCGGGTTTCACGAATCCCTTAGTGAAGATTTCATAGTCGTATCCTAATTATGTTTTCTGAGGAAACCTAGGTTTATAGAGGATGACTCTTGTAGCAACAAGTGGAAAGCGTACTGGGAATAAAAACTTAGCTGCAGAGAGTCTTCTATTTATAAGGATGAATAAGGATGTGCCGCTTAAAGTTCAAGCAACTATTAGTTGTGTTCAAAGCAGTTCGTGAACTAGTTTCCATGTTTACGAATAACTTTGATCACAAGCAAACTTTAACTTCTCGATAAAGAATAACTCCAACTATGGAAACCATTAAGCATGCGAGAAGTTTTCCTAGTACAAATCAGAATGTGAAAACATTTATTTGTCAATTAAGAACCATATACGAGAATTAGTTCACAACCTAACCAAGTATAGTTCGTAAACCATTAAGTAATGATGTCATCAGTTAACAAATAACACTATACAGTTCACGAACAGTTAGAAAATGAGTTCGCCAACCCCGAGTTCCAAAATTTAACATAACTTTTTAGATGCATAGTTCGCAAGCTGCCAAAAAGGAGTTCGGAAATTGCAACCAGATGTCAACAATAGATATTGAACATTGCACAGTTCACGAACTGCCAAAAAGAAGTTCGCGAACTAAGCAACTTGAATTTTTCAGGAGAATTTTAAAATTACGCAATTTGCAAACTGCTAAAGAGGGTTCGTAAACTCTAGACAATTTTGAGTTTTAAGGAACATCTTGCGCAAACATAGTTTATTGAACAAAGTTGTTCCCAACCTCAATTGTGGTAAGTCCTTAGACATCTATTATTTGAGTTAGATGTCGATATTAGTCAAGTAAAAGCTTGAACTCGCATCTTCTTCTTTATATTATCATATATTAAAGCGGCACGATATTGTTTCAGCAAAATGGATAAGTAGAAAAAAATGGGTAAATAGGACAGTCGGTCTTTACATACCTCTGTTGATGAAGTTTTTGTTGATGTCTTCGTTATCTTCAATATTAAATTTTCAAGGGTATTAAGTCATTTTTCATACTCAACTACCTAAAACTAATCCTAATCCGAGACTGACTTTATTAGACAATAAATCAAGAAATTGTTTTGTTCATTTAACATTGACAAAAAGCTTGACATAACAACACTTGTTGGCTCAACCGAGCAGTTCTCTAACAGATTGTATATAAACAAGCTTGACACGCCAACACTTATTGGTTCAACCGTGTTGTGCTCTAAAGGGATAGTAATTTCTTTTGGAATAATGGATCAAACAAAAAAACCATGTACATCCAATGGTTGAGTGACACATACTGAATTTTTTAGAACACTGTTCGGTTGAACCCACAAGTGTTGGTATGTCAAGCTTGTTGTCAATGTTAGATGATCAAAACAATATCTTGATTTATTGTCCACTAAAGTCAGTTTTGGACTAAGATTAGAATTAAGTAATTCATGCTCCAAAATAGCCTTAATTTGCCTAGAAATAGAAGCATTCTTTCTATTCAAAACATCTATCAAGATATTGCAGTCTCCCTTATGATGAAGTTGTTCATCTTTTTCTCCTTATCCCACTATGCTGCTTGTAGAAGACCTACAACTTCTGCTTCTTGTAAATTTATTGCTGAGGGTAGACCTGCTCTCTCAAAATTTCCTTCATCATCCATGAAAATTAGTGTAAAGACAAAATAGACATCTTTAGAGACCCATGTTGCATCAAAAATTATCTCGTGATTCCTTATTTATGGCAGCTTCTAGGAATCTTTCTTGTTCTGTGATTTTACAGTAGGATTCTTACTGAAGTTATTTGTCTTCGACCAATATTGAATGTGTATTTGGATATCTAAAGCTATTTGCATAGGTGGACTTTGTTTTTTCTGAAAACTCTTACACATCTCTATTTCCAAATAAATCAATTTTTTGTTAACGATAATTCGACACTGATAGAGCTAATTGGTTTATGTAACCTTATCTTATAGATATTCAAAAAACTGTCATGGTGGTTAAAGTGGAATTGGACAAGATTAAGAGGTAATAACCTAACACATTTGGAAAAAGAATAATGGAATAAAATGGTTCAGTTGTCTCTTCCTCGTTGCAGCCAAAAGAACAAAAAGGAGAAATATCTTTGACAATGCATAAAACTTAGAATTATTATATAGCATTTTGTAAACATTGTCATAAAAACATTTTGATTATTTGAGAAATTTTAAGTTTCCACACTCTTCCAGAAAGGTAGAAACTATTATATATATTCAGGATTAACGAATCTAATCCCAAAGAATTTAGCTTGTCATGTATGGATTTGGCTGTGAACTCTCCGGAACTAGTTAAGAGACATCTAAGTTTGTCCTATTTAAGATTGTTGGTAACATTTGTATATAAATTGATCCCAGCAATATCAATAGAGAAAATTTCATAAAACATAAGAGTTAATTAGAGAAAAACTCCAATTTTTATTGACTTAATCTATTAAATCAAGAACAAATGTTAAACTGGTGTTTGAAGTGATATAAAACTATAACAATAATTTTTAAATAAATGACTCAATTATCATTCCAGATGTCGATGCTTTTCCCATCTCCTATCTCCAGGCTACTGATTTTAATCCTTTGCAACAAAGTACTTGAGTATTCCGTTTCCCATTCCTCCAGCTATATTGTGACCCGCTTTTATTTCTCCATTAAATTAATTTAGTTTTGTTTTGAAATGAAAAGTGAAAATACATAATCTAAGAGCATCTCCAGTCACGCGATCATTACCAAAGATCGAAGATCAAATTTTTTGATCTTTGATCCGTCACAAAAACAACGGGGTATGATCAAGCGAGGTGGTAGGATATCGTTTGAACGCAAGCGAAGTATGAAGACACCGCTTGAAAAGACGGACGGGAGACTAGGAGCTCGCCTGATACAAGCGAGATACTGCTGTATCGCTTACCAAAAAAATACCCAGGCGAAGTTCCAACATTACGCCCACTCACTAAGCGAAACATCAGAGTACCGCTTGTCGGAACGAGAGGCCAAGATTTCGTCTGTGTAATGTGCGGATAATCCGTGCAAAAAAATTCCGGGCGAGATACTGGGATGCCGCATGGAGGGGTGAAATACACGGGCGAGATCTTGGGATCTCGCCTAACACCAAGCGGGATCCTGTAGTCCCGCTTGGTTTAGGCGAGATCCCAAGATCTCGCCCGTGTATTTCACGGTAAATAACCTAGCTCTCCCCTCTCATTCTTCTCTGTTGCCTTCTTCTTCTTCCCCCTTGTAGCCGCTCAATCCCCCATTTTAGCCAACTTTTAATCATTCAACGAGAACCCAAGGTCCCGTTTAGTGCAAGAGTACTTCGCTCATACCATTTCCAAGCGAAATCAAGGTATATTTTTTTTCCAACAAAAGAACCGTTGAATTGTTTTTATTTGATATGAAATGTTGATGATTTATTAGTTAATTCGATTGTAGATGTTGTTTAATTAATCATGTAGTTACCATATTATAAATCGATTATTGAATTGTGAATTTTGTGTTCTAAACTTATGATATATGAAATTTTTTTAGGGTTTATGTGGATGTTAAATATTAGGTTTCAAAATTTGTTCCCTTTGTTAAATTGAACATACATTACGAAATTGTTGTAGTTTAATTTTAGTGGGTTTGTGTTTAATTTTTGATTGAATATAGTATGTTGTGTAGAAATCAAATGAATTAAATTGTGTAGAAATTAAATTGATTTAATTTAAAAACAAAGTTAAATTGATTTAATTTAAAAACAAATGTGTATGGTAGTATTTGCAATTGGGTAATTTGAATGAGATTAATTATAATTGTGAGATTGTTTTATTTTGATAATGATGTATGTATTTTTAGAATGTTTGATGTATAATTTTTGGTACAAATGTGTACGGAAATAGACAATTACAAACAAGTTTAGTTGGTGTTAAATTAATTTTAATTGTTTATGCATTGTTGTGATTTACTGAATATATTGACAATGTTCTATTATTTGTTTGGGCAGATGTCTAGCAATGTTGTTTCGAGATGGGTTGGTAGAAAGAAGAAAAGCAAAAAAGCTAAAATCGCAGAGGATTGTGAACCTGAATCCATGGTCCCCGAGTCCGTAGATGTTCCGGGGTTAGAACACTATAATGTTGTCGAAGATACGGAGGAACACGTATCGACAAATATTACTTATTCCTCCGACGCCAATTTCAGGTTTGACCACCGTGGCTCTCTCAAATCAGTTATACAGCTGTACAAGAAAATCACTAAGGAGTCTAATAGGGTCCAATATATAATAGAAAGGGGAGGTTGGGGCAGATTACTATCCCTACCTTTAGTAGATTCATCCCACGCTCTTATTGATTATATTGTCGAGCGGTTTTGGGACACTACAAACACATTTCACTTTTATTTTGGGGAGCTTGGGTTCACTCCCCTAGATTGGGTTATGTTGACCGGGCTTAGTATCGGTGTCGGGAGATCTGTTCCTTATGACCCAGCTAAATACAGATTTCAGTATGTTCGTGAGAATATTTTTCCTGAACTGAAAGATAATGCGGTATGCAAAAGAGAAGGTGTTCCCCAACAGTGGGTTTCGGATGCCATCACCCTGAAGTTTTTGACCACCTATTTTGATAAAGATACATTGCACGCTGCCAACGATGATAGTGTTCTTGCTGATAGAGTTGCGAGGGCGTTCTATATGTATGTTCTGGGGAATTTCTTTTTCCCAAATGCAAAAACCTACATTGATGCAGGTTGGTTGGCTGCCTTTGATAATCTAAATGAAGTTGATCAGTACGACTGGGGTGGTCCTGCATTTTCAAAATTGTATTCGGGTCTTGCCACGGCTAGTAGGGGACAAAAATCAGTATCCGGGCCGTTCCAAATTTTGGAGGTAATTTGTTGTTCTTTATTCAAAATTAATTTTCTTAAAATTTAATTGTTATGTTGTTAAATCATTTTGACCCTCGCGTTTTTGTTTTAGTTTTGGGGATACGAATATCTGGGAATATGTCGTCCAAATAACCCTTCGGCTGAAAGTGAACATGAATGGCCTAGATGTCGTAGGTGGGTCGGCTCCCGGAAGAAGGGTGTTGACATAGTGAAGACAAGGACTAAACTGAACCAGTTATCAGTAAAGGACGTGACGTGGCAACCATGGCTTACTGCAGTTCACTACCTACCAGAAGCTATTGGCCGCACAGCAATAGAACTTTCTGGAAAAAGAATAACATTCACCTGGGTGGGTACTGTATGTTTCCTCGTCCTTGTCTCCTACTCCTTTTTTTTCAAACTCGTACTGTTGTGAATGGGTAGGTATTTATTTATTATCATTTTTTTGGATAAAGCACAATATGTATCTCGGAGATCGTTGCTGGAGGCAGAACAACCCAACTTGGGGTATTCCTGCAAACCCCCCTGCTTGCATTTCCAACTTCGTCGACGACGAGATTGAGGACATGACAGCAATTTCTAACGTCAATGCTAGTGAATACGTACGTGTCGTGCCCTACGATGTTTATTATGAATATTGGAGACATGTTACCAACCTCTACAAATATGTAGCGCAAGTTGATTGGGAGGTTGAAACGTATGGCTCTGCAGGTGACCGTATCAAACACAACATCCCACGGCCTCGTGATCATGTGCCCATTCCTCCCCCCCAACAACTACCCTATGTAAGTCTTTAACAAAGTTTTGAAAAATTTAATACATATTACACATTTATGCTTCTGTGGTTATTATAAATAATATTTATCCCAGGTGGCGGCTTATGATTTAGTGCAAGAGTTTGCTGATTTTACGCAAGAGTTTCGTCAATTTACCTTAGTTGAAACTAAGGATCGGATGGAGTACTTAATTGCCAAAGAAGTTGAGTTCAACAACTATCGTAGTCAAACAGCCGGTCAAATTAGCCTCCTACAAGATCAAAATACCTTGTTGACCAGACAGCTTACCCAATTCCGAGCAGAACAACCTCTTGGATTTGCCTCATATGGTATTACCACACCTTCGGGTTCTTCTTCAATAGTTCGACCAACGCAGAACGTCAGACCATCTTTCCCACCATTTATTCCACCAAGATCAAACTCCGGTTAAACAAAAAATTAAATTTTTGCATGACGGTTAAAAGAACGTGTTGGGTAATTTAAATTTCGAATGACCATTTTAATACCGTTGTGATACCCATATGTTAACGTTAAGTTACCGTTTTGTTACCGTTATTTTGTCCTTGCATAACGGATATTTTTATTTTGTTATACTACTATAAATAACATTGAAATTTCTACACAACTCATTTCATTTTTCCCACATTTAATTTTTTAATGTCTGGTTACGAAAATTTTACCCTTAATGCAACCAATTTTACTTTAGATGAAGATTTATCCATATGTCGAAACGTAGTATTACATTATCCAGCAAGGGGTCAGGAACGTGATATCCGAGGTTGTATGACCATGGAATGGTTGGAACACACACATGCAAACTTTTGCGCTGAAACCGGTAATCCCAACAACCGGAACAGAGCAGGCCTTTTTTGTCGATATGTGCAAATTACTAAGGAAGTATTTGAATTTTCTTCTTTAACTGCTCGGGTAAATGAATTTCGTATTACGAATGAAACTGATGATGAAGTTGTTGCTCGATCACTCCAGGAATGGACAACATGGAAACGAAGTGATTTCCGGTACAAACCTCATTTTGAGATCTTAAGAGTAATGGATGAATTCAACCCTTTTGTGTTGATCTTTCTACCTAGTAGGGCAGAACTTCGTCAACGTCGTCCGAGAAGCCAATTCATGTAGCTTCACTAATAGGTTTATTTTTTACATTATTTAAATGTATCAGTAGTTTATTTTTCGTTTCCTTTCATGTATGCCTTTTTTGATTTAATAAAAGTAGTGTAGTACCTTAAATTATTGTTCATTTAACGACCATTCAGGTGATATTACGAGGTCATTAGCATTAAAAAAATTGAAACTCTAAAAATAATGAACCGTTGAACTTTCACTTCAATTGATAATGTTAGGAGTTAATTGCGATTACATTT
>JAJJMC010027962.1:6305504-6337221 GCA_023531435.1 Papaver californicum | reverse complement strand
TCTTCTTCTTCTTCTTCTTCTTCTTCTTCTTCTTCTTCTTCTTCTTCCCCATTCCTCAGCCTTTATCTTGTTTTTCCTTCCCCTTTTTTCTTCTTCCGCCATTCCCCGGAATTGCTTGATTTTATATGGAAAAATAAAAAAATCACAATCAGACCAAATAAAATGATTACATCAGCAATTAATTTTAAGAATCATTAACCATTTTTTAACCATAATCGAGTAGTAAACATCTACTCATAATACATCAATGAGATTATCCGTAAAAGAACAAAAGTGTGATAGAAGGAAAAAAAAAGAAAACAGAGGGAGGGAACTTACCAGCTAGTACACCGATTTGTTGATGAATAAGGTTTGTTAAAAAAAAAATAGATTTAAAATAAAAAAATGGTTTGACCTCACCTCGATTTCCAACCCCACTCACTTAATACTAAAATTAGATTTACAAAATAAAAAAGCACATTTTCTCTTTCACAAAGACTCTCTAGAAATCCACTAGATTTGAATCTACAAGTCGCAGAGACTCTCTCCAACACTCTTTTAAAATCACTAAAATCTCTATATTTCCAGAGAGTCTTTGGGAGTCATTAAAAATAAAAATCTATGAAAGTCTATATAAATCTCATTTGACTACCCCCTGTAAAAACATTAACTAATTTGTGATAATACTCATGCATAATAAATAAGTGTACATGTGGAAAAAATCATACTGAAATTAGAGTTTCACATATCTAATGGAACAATCAAAATCCAAAATTTTATCTTTATATGTGGGATGAAAGGAGTAATTTGATATTATTTGCTCTACTATAAAAGCATCAAACTAACAGACACGATTGACAAACTCTCAAATTGACACAAGCAATCTAAGAGTTCGCTTATCGTGGCAAATATATAACTAAGTGTTTAATCTTTAGTCGTTCAGCCTTATCTAGACTTAGCACGGTTAGTTGGCCTAACGGCTCTCATTTGATCTCATATATATATATATATATATCCATCGATAATCTCATTTTAATTTACACCTATTCTACATCCCTGATCACATACACATATCATCTAATTTCAAAAAAATACCTCCTGAACTATGTCCCAACCCTGAGTTCGTCATCTTAGATAAACTGTAGAAGAAGATCTACATATTTGTAAACATTATGTCTTACAATACCATCTTCTTCTCCATCGTACAGAACAACAACCGAATAATTTCTGGTAAACCAATTACCAATAGTTATACAAAGACACCAAAAACCTATAATAAACAAAGATTATAAGATATATTAAAAAATAATTTTACTGTGATTTTGTGCGGCATATTGTAGAAATAAAGAAATCGAGAGTATATCCCTTGTAACGTTTGTTTCGATATCTTAAGGTGTTAAACAAATTTAGTCTTTATTTGTTGGTTAATTTTCCTCCAATACCATGGAGTTAAATGGTTATAACAACATGTTTTAATTAAATTTAATGGTTAGTTAAATTTTAGTGTAGTGTTTTACTTATTTAATTTAATAGATTTCAATTAGAAATAAATTTAATCTCTATTTTTTTTTCCTTCTCTTCAACAACGACAACAACCAAAGTTTTTAATCCCAAATTCTTTTAAGTAAGCTAGAAATGAAACTCACGTCAAAAAACTTTAAAACCAAAACAACAAAATAAAAGGAAACAATCAAAATAAAATAATGCCACCGGCAGTACTAGTATCAATTCAAATATTAAATATTCTACTATGAATTCTAGGAGTCAAAGTCATAAGTTCTAAATCCTTGATCCCGTATTGCTGAGCCAGAATCCTAGCCTATAATGTTACCCCTAAACAAATATTAACTAAACCCCTAGATCATGGTTATGGTACTTGGATCGCTAACTTCCGTACAATCATATATGAAGCCAGCTCTTTGGACACATTACATTCTTTCAAATCTATTTTCAACAGCAAATCTGACTTTGATCGGGTAATATGATTCGTCGAAATTCTTAAATTTAATTTGACTTACTCCAAAATATATACATCACCAAATCCTAAAGTAAACTACTAAGTTATTTTACTGGTCCAGTTTATTCGAAAAGAAAGATCCAAATGAGATGTATTGTTATATATACCTCTACAACGCCCCACCCGGGAGATTTGGCGCCTTTAGTGATGCGAAATCGAGTCTCATGAACGATTCGGTTAAAATAGCATACCTCGAATCATTAGTGCTCGCTATATCCAAATGTTACAACGCCTTGAGCCATCCAACCTGCGCAACAATGGATGAGTTGGAAAAAAACATTTATCGAGTGCCTATGAGATGAATACTCCAGTAATTTCTATGACCGTTTTTTTGTCATCATGGTAATATTTTTTTATTATAAGTGCCTTCAAACTGATATTAGCTATCCTATCATTTTTTATTTTTTTGTGTTTGAGATCACTATCTAGGTCTTCATCAAAGTACCGTGGAAGTTCCATTTTATATCACCCATTTCTCTACCAATTTTCTTGGTTAAATGGAACCTTATCTCTCAAACCATATGTAACACCCAATATTCGACAGTGGTTGGCCGAGTGGAATACATGTATGATACCCTAAATTAACACTGAAGCCTTTTGTTAATGTTGAGTTTTTGACAAAGGAGAAAATTGTAATATTACTTTTCGCCTAGCTGCAGAAGGATGAAATAAATATGTGTATATTTCTGACCTGGCATCAGAATTATGAATACATACTGCTATCTTACATTCCGCAAGAGGATTGAGAACGCATATTCATCTCGAGGTTAAATTAACCCTGTAACTTCTTTATATATGAATGCGCCTTCAAAATTTCAGGGTTTTACACGGCTAAATTCTCGTTATTTCATGTCTATCCATATAAACAATTTGTATTAATCAGAGTACGCTGATTATACAAAATTGCGAACATTCAAAATTGAGGTTATGCCATATCTGAATAAAAACACTAATTAGATGCATACCATCTAATTGCAGAGTCGCATCAAGCATTGTCTCAAGATTGCAAACTTCCACAGCTGAATCTCTTAAAAATGTTTTGTACGCACTGCATAAAAGTTGAGCATAAATGATAACATTAAATCTCATATCATTGAGAAACCCTAAACAGGCCATCAACATGGTCACGACGCTAATGAATGCTAAAGATAGTGGTGCATAAGCAACAACCATGGAACTAGCAAGTGCCAGCCTTAGCGAACCTAGCCACATTCCCAACACTAATAAGAAGCACAAACATGTGCCAAAAGACTAAAAACGCCAAACAGGCCCCAGCAGTGCTAGCACCAACTGTATTAGCGTCAAGCCCTGATGCTTACCATGCGCTAGCACCAACGACACTAGCGTCAGTCCTTGACGCTTACCGCGGCGCTAGCGCCAGCAACATTAGCGTCAGGCCTTGACGCTTACCACGGTGTTAGCCTTTACCCTTTCCCTCACTCGTGTCAGCCTTGACCCTTACTATTATCGCTAATACTAGGCTATTAGCATATTGTATTGACACAAACTCATCAATAGCATTATCTTATAGCAAACTCACTTGTTTTGAGTCCATGATTCCACTAACTCTATGAGAAATCAAAACAATTACATTATGGATTAAACATGGGGTTTTGGTCTGGTGGTTACAACAACATGGGTGTGATAAACACCCCATGATAATGAAGTTACAAAGTAGTGGTAAGGTTGAAGAATTTAATGGAGTAATGGTTTCCCGAAGATTCCAAGACGGTTATGCCATTATCCCCACAACTTCCACTTCTCCATCTTTTCACTACCTTCACTACTTTATAAGGAAATGTGTGTTCCTAAGCTATTATAAACATGTTCCTTATCCTATTCAGAAAACAAATAGCTGATCATTCTCACAGCTCTGTTATTCTTTATCTCTACACTCAATTCAACTCATAAATTCCTTCAACTTTCTTTGCTTCCCTCCCCTAAGAGCAACCTATTTTCTCTCCTCGTGACTGAAGTAGGGCGGAACGGCTACTATCGTGGTTTAGGCTTGCCATGTACGATTTTGATTTCCGAATTTAAAGAAAGTAATTTTACAGTACATTGTTTTGCCTAGAATAAATTTTTAGGTATTAACAATTGGCGACCACAGTGGGAGATCAATCTCTCGATTACGAATCCAATTCTTCAACTATCTGAAAATCAATTCTTCTATCATCTAAGAAAAATGGTGGAGCTTAGGTCAGGTTCAACAACCAACCCCAATTCTAGTTCAACACCAACTCCTAACCCCAACAACACCAGTGGTGGAACTCCAGAGATCATTCCTCAAAACACCACCACTGAAAATACCAAGACTTCTCTTCGTACCACTGAAGGTTACAAAAAAAAAAGGAGTCGGCATCACCAATCATAGCTGATTTGATGAAGCGACAAGAAACTTTAGCTAAAAGTTAAGTATCCATGGCCACTACCCAGAAGGAAGTTCTTACCTTTCTCAAGACGTTAACAGAACAATTAACACCAGAGCAACGTCATTTTCAAATGGAGCAAGTCAAGATCACAACCGCTGGCGAAGCTAATGCCCAAGAAGATGATGAAACACAAATCACCACCGACCGTGTACCTAAAAGGAGTCAGCAACAACAGAACTTTGTCATTCGTGAAGACCTAAAGTATTTCTTTGTCTCTGAGGAAATCACTTTTTCAGATATGGGAAGAATGTTCCAGAGAAACAACGAGCATCACAACGAATATGTAAAGAGATTCAGAACACAAGCTCTGGACTTCCATGACCAAAATGTAACTGAGCAACAATTGGTGGAGCTTCGCATTAATGTTATGATTCCTTTTTATCGTGCCTTATTATATAATTTACGATTTCAAACCTTCTTTGAGCTACATGAGGCCGAGATCAACAACAACTGCTTCATCCTCGTTGGAAAGGACAAGGCCATCCAGAGAGGAAAGTCATGGAGACACCTGTGGAAGTAGACGCATGGTGAGCAGACAACATTCTAAAGGTGTTGTCACTGAGGAAGGGGGCAAGATAAAGGCAACACCTCAATCGGCATCACAGGCTAAGCGTACTGCGTCAGCCCCGGAAACAGCGCCAATACCAGTTCAAGGACAAGGCTCAGTCAATAATTCGTGTCAGACACAACAAACCAAGACAGATACAACAATCACAAACTTTTGTTTCCCCATGGAGGAGGTCCTCGAGCTGTTTGAATTATGGGTATAAAATGGAGCTATCAAGTTACCGCATGTGCGGAACCCACAAACTGAAAAGGACATGTCAAATCCAAAATATTGTCACTTCCACAGTTTTGTCAACTATCCCACCGGTGAATGCAACGGTTTAAGGCGTATCTTCAGGGAAAAGATCGACTCAGGGGAGCTATACTTGGGAACTGAAAGTTTCCACAAAGATACCCTCCTGTCAGGATCTTTACTCTTTCTGGCGATTCCGTTAACAGAAATGTCCAATCCATAATGAAACACAAATGTGAACTTATTTATCTATCGAAGGCATAACACAAAGATATTTTTACTGCTCTTAGTCGTGTTGTGTCGGGTAAACGTCTACTCTTTGCCGAAAAAGCTACTATGTATCCTAAGCTCGTCTCGGAAGACATAGTCATCTAACACAATGAGAAGCCTAGTTGGGGACTTATCATCATTGCTTGCCTCAAGGAAACCGAGTTTGAGCAAACACTCACTGATGCAGGCACCGACGTTAATATCATCACTATCAAGACTCTAAGAGCTGCAGGAATTTCTAGGCACGTGGCCATACACTCGCCAAATGTAATTGAGAATTACGAAGGAAATTCCAGGAGCGCATAGGCTACATTACTCTTGAGGTAAAAATGGGTGACACCCGAACAGATATCAATTTTCATATTGTCAAAGAAGATCCAAATTACAACATGATTCTGGGGCGCCCATGGGTCCCTAGCAACAAGATAAGATCAAATATGTCTCGTTTACCGGCGCCAACACCTCCAAGACTCTCAAACAATCTAGCAAATCCCGAAGATTTCCTATTAGACGAGTTCTCCACACAATGAATCTAGAGGTGAAGCAGCTGCCAGGAGAGGAAACGAAAATGTATGTCCAAAGGTTTCATGCAAAAGTAAGTCACATCTAACCAAATCCTTTGCAACCAGCGATCCCACGTCCCATCAAAGCTTGGGGACTTGACCCGGATATCAACCTTACTCTGACTCGGCGATGTGAATGGGAAGCTGATCCTTCTTAAAATTTTATCAAATGGGTATGGATTATCTCTACTGGAGATGAGGAAATTAATAACCCGGTCATTCAGATTACATGTCATGAAGATAAGGGGCCTGAACCCAACTCCTTCCATGTTGGAGATACGATGGGGAAATTACAGCCTCTCCTGAAGAAAAGTCGTATCTTGTCATTGAAGACTTGATCGGCAGTTACTACAAGCTTGTCAATACTGACAAGCCAGAAGCAGTGGTCATACATGCAAGTGGCTTAAAGCTCACAACTCTTAAAGCAGTCCACTACCACCCCACAACATTTCTTTGTTTTATGCAATATTTGTAATTCCTCCAAAATGTTTGCAATATCTTGCATTCATACTTAGGATTTCAATTTATTAGTCAAGCAAAACATTCTTTATTTAAAAAAAAAAATATTTTTGCAAGTCATTCAAAAAATCCCTACCTACTCAAAATCCCAAAATAAAACCACAAAAATCCATATATCTCAGAAAACCTATAAAACTCAGAAAAATCTAGAAAAATTCCTTGAAAACTTGTTCAGCACCTTCAGAATATATCTTCTCCATCTATCCAAGAGTCTCAGTTGCAATCTTCAACTCCTGGGAAAGTCTATCAACTTTATGTCTAGCTCGGGTGACCGTCTCCAAGTTATAAGATACGCCTTTCTCCTGCAAATGTTTTTCAATAACTTCTCAATGACGGCGAAGCCATGAGACATTAAGTTCAGCTCATTCAGCCTCCTCCAAGGAATCGTTCCATTCTTGAAGCACCACCTCATAAATGTCTCTACGGGGAAGGGAAACCATGTCACGCATAGTCGGCAACAACAAAGATCCATTTTTCTCCAAAGTACGATAGTTTTGGGGGTTACCTACGAAGAAATGGCCAAAATTCCTCCATATCTCTGTGTATAGCTCAACATAGGCAGACATGATAGTGAAACCCCCAATATACACATAGCCGAGTCTAGTTCTATCAAACTTGAAGTCAAAACTAACTCCAGGATTCGGGTGTTCAACTGGAACAATCTCCATCATATTAGCGCTTTGTACAATGACGCCACTCGGAGTGCTTTCTTCAACAACCACAGCAGAAAGAACTCGCTCGTGATTCTAAGGAGTAACAAAAATATCACTAGCATCATGATTCATGGTAATCTCCAATACTTCATCTACAAGTGCATCTCTCTTTTTTGGTTCATTCTCCCTTAAAACGGGGACATTATAAAGATAATGAGTTAAAATAGCTTAGACACAAGGAATTAAAGCATAGATTATAAAGTTCATAAAATATGACCATTATCAACCTAAGCATTCGTTAAAATTGTTTTGCTTGTCTTGGCATATGGGTTAGAAAAGATGTGGGTCGTTTTGCAAAAATGTCGTCAGAAACGTTTTTACGTAACCCTCTGGGAGATTTGAAACTGGCGCTAATTGGTAAGGAATTTGGGGATGATTTATATACCAAATGATTCATATGGATGCATACTACAACATAATCAAAGGGCGCGCCAATCGGAGAAGTGAGCTAATAAGGGAAGACGAAACGGTCGACTACATGATAACTGAAAACCTACAGAATTCTGCCTGGAAAAGTTCTGGACGCTCGGTTTCAGGTCTTTTTCACCTAGAAAACAAACTCCAAATTCAGAAATTCTTTTTTATAGAAGTTATCTCCATAAATAATAATATGTGAATCACCTTATTCTGACTTCGGACGAAGGTTCTACGGCCGTTACGGTAAGAAGACCTTAATCTGAATTTTTCTGATAGCGAAATTTGCTAAAGTCTTTCATGAAATCATGTATGATTCTACACATTTGGTGGTTTAAGAGTTATAATCATGCTATTATGATTCTAAAACAATGGAGTAAACTTACTTGGATCCTTGACAAGCCATCGGACACAGAAGGCACCTCATAATACAAATCACCACCAAGTTCTTCGTTTTCAGCTCCGGATTCTTCAATTACTTCAGTATGGGACGATATTTCAGGTTCGTTGTCATCTTGGTCTTCTTCCTCCGTACTTCCAACCGCAGCATTACTTTTTAATACTGGAGTGCTTGTATTGCTAGTTATCTAATAATGATAATAATCCATAAGAATCAGAATTCATTAAGTTCAGCAAGTCGAGAATTTATATAACTCAAGAATTTTCAAAAGAAAATCCACTTACAGCATAAGGTGCCGAGGAGCCGATAAAAGCTGGGACGCCAAACTTAAAAGGTTAAGTACTCAAGTTACCTTAACGAATTTCCCCCCCCCCCCCCCCCCAGACTATATAAAAAGTGCTTGTCAGAAGGAGATATAGATTTGTCTCATACAGAAAGAAAGAGTAAGAGAAAACACAAGACTCTTACCTTCTTCAAAGGACGATCTCCACTTCTAGGCATAATTACCCGTGGTATATTCTCCTCAGACCGAGGAACGACGTTCGCTGTGCAGAGTGTTCTGGGAACCATGACTGCAAGAAACGAATTAACTACTTAATTACTGAGTAAATAATGGTAACTAACGGATAATGATTTGAGATACATGTGTTAAGTCGACGGTCATATCATGCCTTCCTCCAAAAGTGATTATCAAGTTAGGTCGATCTGCTAACTCTTTCCCAGAAGGCTCATTAGACATGAAGTTCTCAAGGAGAGTAAGTTGTGCATTCCAGAAACTGACATATTCATCAGTGACACGTCCTTTCCTATCATCCTGGAGGAAAGCCATGCTTCGATCAGGAATGGTATGAGCACCCTCAGATTGCTAAAACACGTCTATATGAGACGCCTTAGTGCGGCAACGAGGAATAAATTGATCAAAACCCATTTGTCGATCCACCCTATCGATGTTATAGCTCTGCATGACATAGCTACCGGAGAAAACATCAAAAATGTACCCTAGGGTACAACCATTCATAAAAGTTGACTCACCAAGCGTAACAAGAGTACCCTCACCACTTGGGCCAGAGCGTAAGACAATGTTAAAACTCTCAGCAAAGGTCTTCGCTGGAATCACACGTGGAAACTTCAAACTCCAAGTTCTGAAATTGACCTTCTTCTTATTGTCCATTAAGCTAATAAGACTAACAGAAGAAGGTTTCTTCTTACTCCAACGAAGTATTCTAGCATACTCCATCTCAGCACTTGGGTAAGAAGGCTTGGCCTTTGGCGCATATTCAGGAAAATGTTCCCATAGCCAAGCTTGCATAAACATAACATGGATGAAAGACTCTACCTTGGCATGACCATTGGAAATCATCATGTCACGAACGAAAGAATCCAAATGAGAGTATAAAGAGACAAGAAACAAATTACCAAGAGGAAGAGTTTTTCCACCAGCAAGAGCAATAGCAACCGAAACAAGTGAAGGCTTCAATTGGCCTCCAGGAGAATCTTCAAACACATCTCTGGAAATCCAAAGTACAAGGAATGCAGCAATGCATAAAGGATCGTCAAGAACAAGGCCGTCAACACCCGAACTTTCGTTCCACCAGTAGTCAATCCAAGTCGAATAATGTTTGTTATCGCAACGACCAAACTTCTGCCACTCTTTTATTTTCTGAATAAGGATGGTGTTATGTTTCATCTCTTGTTCTGACCATTCAACTGGAATGCTACCAACAACGGGCAGTTGCAGCAAAACCGCCACGTCCTCCAAAGTAATTGTTAATTCACCCCAAGCGCATGCTGGTAAATGGGTTAAACCGCACCAACGAAAATCAAATGCAAGTAAACCCTTCACGTCTTTAATAATTCTCAGTCAGACACTTGCACAACATGGAATATCTTCACTTGAGGATCCTTCAACATAACTTTAGCCCATCCAGTCCATTCAGGCAGAAGAACTTGGAACGTCTTAAAATCAACAAATAAAGGCATGTATTATCTTCTCTGCAAACAACACCTGACAAGATCCAGTGGATAAATACCCTGAAGATGAGGAGTACTATTGATGCTTGGAATAAAACTGTCAGCATAACCAGAGTCAGCATCCTCTTCAACAACACCATCAAAAAACTTATCATGGATGCTAGGCACATTGTCTAGGAAAATAATACCAGAATTTTTGCTTCCATTACGACTAGAAGAAGTGGTAACATTATCTTCCTGATTGATAAACATCTACAATTGGTTCGAATAATATTCATGTCAACAACTGGGTAATCATGCACAAGGTTTGGTTCTATTTTATGCATATACATGCTTATATAAAAAAAATTAAAACTAGCATCAAGGAAAAATTGCCACGAATCCGAGCGTACCTGGTTAAAAGCTTAACAACGCCGCAGTAAAGTCAATGAATAATTATCATAATTAGAGGCAACAATTGTGAAATTAAAGTTCACCTGCAAGAAGCCGTCAAGAAAATATCAGTACCAAGTGAATAGGATGCTTATGCAATTGACCAAGCAAAGGTGATTAAAAGGGTGAGCAAGCACTCACGTAAAAAAAAAAGGTTACCTGAAGACGATCGGAATAGTCGTCGGAGGATGGACTGACGGTGATGTCGCCGACGAGGAAGCTGATGCTGCTGGCGAGAAAGAAATGAGGTGATGTCGGTGGTGGTGATGAAGAGAATTAAAAAAATAACAAGGGTTTACTCCCTTTTAAAGTGATTGGTTTCCAAGTCTAGGTCAAACAAGGATTTCCTCTTTGAAACCATGCTCATGTGTTGTACATGGGACAATTTTGGTCTCTCCATCATACAAATCAACCACGCCTCCCTAGCATACACTCTCTAGATGATGATATATAATTTGAAAACACTACTATATCAACCATTGTCCCTTCAGCAATTATTCGACATCAATGGAGCGTCACCAAATCAAAATTCCTGGTAATATCTGACAACAAAACTTGTTGATTTATTTTGCTTATGTCAGTAAAAAAATTACCATCTAGTGCTTACCACGAAACATTACTATTTTTCCTAACTGCAGAAGCATGAAATAAATATATGTATATTTCTGACCTGGCATCAGAATTACGAATACATTCTACTATCTTACATTCCGCAAGAGGATTGAGAACGCATATTCAGCCCGTGGTTAAATTATCCCTATAGCTTCTTTATATATGAATGCGCCTCCATAATTTCACGGCTTTACACGGCTAAACCCTCGTTATTTTATGTATATCCATATAAATAATTTGTATTAATCAAAACACGTTGAATATACAAAATTGCGAATATTCAAAATAGAGGTTATACCATATCTGAATAAAAATACCAATAAGATGCATACTATCTAATTGCAGAGTTGCATCAAGCATTGTCTCAAGATTGCAAACTTCCACAACTGAATTTCTTGAAAATATTCTGTACGCACTGCATAAAAGTTAAGCATAAATGCTAACATTAAATCTCATATCATTGAGAAACCCTAAGCATACCATAAACATGGGCATGACATTAATAAATGCTAAAACTAGTGGTGCATAAGAAACAACCATGGAACTAGCAAGTGCCGGCCTTAGTGAACCCTAGCCACATTCCCAACACTAATAAGAATCACACACATGTGCCAAAAGACTAGAAAAAGCCAAAAAACCCAACAAAAGCACGTGCTAAACAAGCCCCATCAATGCTAGTGCTAGCACCAACAACATTTGCGTCAAGCCATGATGCTTACCACGCGCTAGCACCAACGGAATTAACGTCAGGCCTTGACGCTTACCATGGCGCTCAAGCTAGCTGCATTAGTGTCAAGCCTTAACGCTTACCACGGTGCTAGCCTTTACCCTTTCCCTCACTCGTTTCAGCCTTGCCCCTTACCGTGTTGACATAAGCTCATCAATAGCATTATTTTACAATAAACTCACTTGTTTTGAGTCCATGACTCCATTAACTCTATGAGAAATCGAAAAAATTAAATGGGGGATTAAAAATGGGGTTTTGGTCCGGTGGTTACAACAACGTGGATGTGATAAACACCTTATGATAATGAAGTTACAAAGTAGTGGTAAGGTTGAAGCAGATAATGGAGTAATGGAATAATGGTTTCACGAAGATTCCAAGGCGTTTATACCATTATCCCCACAACTTCCACTTCTCAATCTCTTCACTACCTTTCTACTTTACAAGGAAACGTGTGTTCCTAAACTATTATAAATAGTCTCCTTAACCTATTCAGAAAATAACAAGCTGATCATTCTCACAGCTCTGTTATTTTTCATCTCTACACACAGTTCAACACACAAATTCCTTCAACTTTCTTTGCTTCCGTCCCCCTAAGATCAACCCATTTTCTCTCCTCATGACCGAAGCAGGGAGGAATGGCTACTATCGTGGTTTAGGCTTTCCATATACGATTTTGATTTCCGAATCTAAAGAAAGTACATCTATAGTACATTGTTTTTCCTAGAATCAATTTTTAGGTATTAACACCTTTTCAACACAATTCACATGAATTTGGAAAAAAAACTTTGCAGTTAATCGTGCTGGGCCAAGAGTAATCCAGGAATGAGTTACCTCTTTGAAAGTTGTTGTTGGATAATTGTAGCGGTGCCCGCTGAGAACCTCACACTAACGGATAACCGCAGTGGTTAAGTGGGATAGTATTCATGGAGGGTCAGGTCATTACAAATGATATCAGAACCAACGACGGATCACCTGTCGAGGGTGGAAGAGTACGTTGGATGGGTTGAGTCTGGTATTGGTCTCATGAGTGGAAGGAAACATCGTAGATCTGGAATTATATATTCTGAAGTCGGTGATGACTCACATTTAAGGGGGTGAGATTGTAATACATAATTCAGTAGTGGTTGGCTGAGTGGAATATATATAATGATATACCCTAAATTAACACTGAGACCTTTTCAACACAATAAATTTAGAGTTGGAATAAAACAATGTAGTTAAGCGTGATGAAATGGAAATAATCCAGGGATATGATCTCCCAGAAAATTGTTACTGGATAACCGTAATGGTGTGCGTTGAAGATTGCACACTACTAGATAATCATCAATGGCTAAATGGGGACAAAATTGGTGGAGGGTCGGCTCATTACCCCTTAAGCAATCCCACTAATGAATAACAAATCTATTGGTGTTATCCTATAAAACAACAACAATGTATAATTATGCTTCTTCGCATTTTACACGGCTATGAAATTCTTTTTGACTACATGTTTAGCTCTATCACATAAAATTTTATAAACGGATTGTACAATTGTTGGTTTTTGAGATCTATTTCGCCCAATTTTTATAGAAATACGACCTTAGAGCAACTGCAACGGATGAGGGTACCAAAGAGTAAAGATTACATTTACTCTTTGGTCGCCCAAAAAGAGGCGCATTGGGAGAGTAAATTTAGTTTTTCGGCGAGTATAACTACTGTTCCAGAGAAGTTTTTCTCTGAAACTTATATATACTCCCACGCTCTTGTAAGTGGACGTTAACAAGAAACGCTTCCTTATGACAACGTTTAGAAACACGGACGCTTGCCCAGAGAAGCTTTTGATGAGACGCTTTGGCAGAGAAGCGTATGAAGTAACGCTTGACTAGAAGAACGCTGGTCGGAGAAACGCAAGCTAGAAGAGCGTCTCAACCAGACGTCCATTTACGAAAACGCTTTGAATACAACGTCCCCATAAGAGTACGCCTAGTCCCGGTGCTCACCAAAGACGACGCGTAAGGATGAAACGCTCCTCCAGATGAACGCCTACATATCAAGCGCATCCTTAGGTGGACGTCCCAAGTAGACGCTTCTCCAGCTGGGCGTGGCAACAAAATGTCCACCATAAAGAGCGTTTTGTTACCGTTGTAAACTTTCCGACAAAAATTTTACCGTTGTTGAACGTTGTAAAATTTAACCGTTGAACGGCTAGTTAATTTGTAATGTATATAAACGAGTTGCCGTAGTATGTTTCATCTACACAACAATATTTCATAATTCAGTTACAACAAAGAAAGAAATTTCTAAGGTTTTCAAATTTTTGGTCATTCCAATTTGTTTGTAATCACTTTCATTAATGGGTCCAAAACCAAGAGGTCCAAATTTTACTGTTAGTGAAGATATAACCATGTGTAGGATTCATTTATCAATATCTCAAGATTAGTGTTGGTACCATCAATCAGAAGATAAATTATGGTCTCGCATCAAAGATGGAATGAAAGAAGTTATACCTTCAATGGCTGATCGGAGTTGGACCTCTATTCAGAAACGGTTTCAGGGAATAAGTAAAGATGTGGCTCTTTACTCTGCAAAGGAGGCTGAAGTGGAACGTGAACACCATACTGGATGGGGTCCAGAAACAAAGGTATGTGAAGACTTAAATTTTATGCACTGCCTTATTAAAGTTTTGAATTGTATGTGATGCACTAACTATTTTTCTAAACAACAATAAACAGAGTGTAGAAGTAAGGAGGCTATTCAAGGAAGCTAATAGTGGGAAACCATTTAAGCACGAAGAGTGCTACGCAATTATGTTAGAAAACATCAAATATTCAAGATGATCAACAGTTGTTTTCGATTCATCATAAGCCGAAGAAGATTCAGATACCAATGACGATACTCAAAAAAGACCTTCGCCAAGCCAAGGCCAATGGAGTGGATACAAAATAGGAGATATACCTAACACGTATCCCCGTCCAATGGGAAAATAAGAGGCTAAACGTTTGAAGCAAACAGGGAAAGCAAAATCCAGTGCCCAAGCCGATGCCTTGGACACAATTATTAACAACCAAAGAAACTTCAACAACAGTTATATGGAAAATGCTAAAAGGAAGAATGATCAGAGAGAAGCAAAAGAGGAGTATCGTATAATGATGACGGACGTCTCCCATTTGGATGCCGCAACAAAAGAGTGGATTAAAATTAGGAAGCAAGAGATTTTACAGAAATGAAGAGAATCTCGTCTTACCTAAACAGTATTAAACTTCGAGTGTAACAATCCTTTCATTAATGAAAATTCTAACTTTTGAGTCGTGAAATTGATTGTCAGTTATTCATAAAAACAGAACACAACTTTACATTAAGATATCTCATTTTCACATGAGTAGCGGTTGAACTTAGCACGTGCAACATGCCTTTAAACCACTAAGTGCCCCTAGTGGCCGAGTGGTGTCTCGGGAGGGTTTACAAGAGATATACCCACAAAACCTATCTGCATGGTTTACTAATTTTTCATACTTCACCGAAATCCGACCATAAATGTTCGATCAAGTCAGTTCGTAATCGAATATGCGTTTCTTTGCTATGTACTGCAACTCGGCGTTGGTGAGTTGACATCCTCGACAGTTCTGCAGTTTCTTGACGGGATATATAAACCGGTGCATGGTAGCGTCGTTGATCATATTCATGTGGCCAATCACCGGGTTGACGTTCATCCTCCACAATCATATTATGGAGAATAATAACAGTTTTCATTATATATGCGAGTGCGTCCATATTCCACATTCTTGCTGGTTGTTTAACGATTGCAAATTGGTTTTGCAGTACCCCAAATCCTCGCTCCACATCTTTTCGGCAACCCTCTTGCATAACTGAGAATTTGCGTTTCTTAGGTGAATCTGGATGCTTGATCGACATAATAATGGTAGCTATCTCTGGGTATATCCCATCACCCAGATAATACCCCATATCATATTGGTTCCCATTATCCTCGAAGTTCACAGGTGGTGTTTTCCCTCTGATAAGGTTTTTAAAAATATATGACCGGTTCATTACATTGATATCGTTGTTGGAACCAGGAATACCAAAAAAAGCATGCCAAAACCAGAGATCTTGTGAAACCACTGCCTCCAATACAATACTTTCATCGCCTTTGTAGGAAATATAGGCACCGGATTCGGCTGATGGAAATCTATCCCATTTCCAATGCATACAATCCACACTACCGAGCATTCCAGGAAATCCCCTAGCTTTGTTATGGTTAAGCAACAGTTCTACATCCGCAGCAGTTGGGTTGTGCAAATACCGTTCCTCATATAAATGCAGAATCGTCAAACAAAACCGTCGTGTTGCCTCAATAACCGTGCTTTCTCCGATGCGTAAATACTCATCTATTGCATCCACCGCAGACCCATAAGCCAACATACGAATTGCAGCAGTAATTTTCACGTGTGGGGTTAATCCAAGGCGCCCGGCCGCATCCCTTTTTAGAACGAAATAAGGATTAACTGCTACTATATCCCGCAAGATACGGTTGAACAATTGTCTTCGCATTCGAAATCTTCTACGAAAAACATTGGGAGGAAAAGCCGGGTTTCTTGAAAAGTAATCTGTCCATAGTTGTCTAGCTCCGTCCTCACGATTTCTTTCTATTTCGATCCGAGTACGTGGCCAGTCAATGTATGAAGCGACCAATCCCAAATTCAGTGCTTGGTCATTTTGGTTAACTGCAAATGATTCTTCATCTGATGAGGAACTGGTGTTATTACTATCATCATTAGATGTCGAAGATAGGGTTAAATGATTAGGAGGAATATAAGAAGAGGAAGTACAAGCAGTATAATACATGTTGAAGTTTTGATTACCTGCCATTGGCTAGGGAAGCAAGTATGTTTTTTGGAGGTTGCTAGTTTTGTGGAGTTTAGTAGTTTTGGGTTGGTTTGTAGTTGTTGCTGTGGTTTCCATGGAGAATGGTGTGTTCATTTTATAGTTTGTTTAAGATAACAGCGAAAAAATAATGCAAATACAAGAGCAACAAACAAAGACAAGAGGTAAAAACAAGAAGATAACGAAATAAAAGCCAAATTAAAGTAAAGATCAGTGCTAAAAAAAAGAAAATGACAAATCATGTAAATGAAATGATCGAGAGACCACAGTTGATTAGACAATACAACGCAGAAATAAAAGCCAAAGTAAAGAAAAGACCATTGCTATAAACAAGAAACGGACAAATCATGTAAATGAAAAAAACGAGAGATCAGAAGTTTCAGTTGATTAGACAATACAATGCACAAATAAAATCCAAATTAAAGCAAAGACAAGAGCTAAAAACAAGAAACTGAAATTTCATTTCCAAAGAAAAAATCAAGAGATAAGAAGTGTCGGTTGTGGAGAAAATACAAAAAGTAAAATCCAAATTAAAGAAAAGACAAAAAAATGATATATATGCATGACGTAGCTAAACCCTAATTTTGTTTTTCTCTATTTATTCATCTTTTATTTTGTTGTTCACTTCATAAATTACCTCCAACCATGTCAACATTTCATTCACCTGAAGACTTGGCTATAAAAAAATCCTGGTATAACGAAATCTTACGTTAAGATCTTATAGTCGGAATTGTTGATCCAAAAACCTTATGGGGGAGGATCCACACCCATTATGCTGAGGAATATGGAAATTCAAACCAAAGATCTGTTGTAGAACTTTATGATCGATACCAAGTTATTCGAAAGGGAATAGCTGATTATGTATCTTTCCAACAACGGATCTTTAACCCCACCCATTTAGGATTATCGATCCAGCAATTTGTAAGTATCTATTCCATTATCAAAGTTGTCTGCTCTATCAATAACAACAATGTTAATTAACAAATTCTGTAACTGTTTCGTCTGCTTGTGTAGGAGGAAATCGCCAAAATGCACTACTGTCAGGAAAAGGGAGAAGAATTCATATTTGTAGCAAGCTACGAGTTCATGAAGTCCAAAATGTAATCGGAAGTAGCTCCTAAATTTATCAATTGAAATTTTATTTTATGCTTTACTTTTTAAGAGTTTGGTTGGTCAATGATATTTTCCTAATTATAGCGCCCGAATCGTCGTAAACGGAAGCACACATTATGCTTGTAAAATCCTTTTATTAAATCAAAAAAGACATACCTTAAAGGGAATGAAATATAGCTATCTCTAAAGAAGGAAACCACAATTCTGATATAGAATAATCATGTCATAAGTAAACCTATAAGTGAAACCTTAAGGCTTGGCTTGTCGGACGACGTGGACGACGTTCTTCACTACTGGGTAGAAAAATCAACACAAAAGGATTGAATTCTTCCATTACCCTTAAGATCTCGAAATGAGGTTTGTACCGGAAATCATGTCGTGTCCATCTAGTCCATTCCTCCAGTGATCTGGCAACAACTTCATCATCAGTTTCATTCCTACGACGAAATTCATTGACTTTTGCAGTTAAAGAGGAAAATTCTAGGACTTCCTTTGTTATTTCCACATATCGACAAAAAAGGCCTGCTCTGTTCCTGTAGTTGGGATTACCGATTTCATTACAAAAGTTTACATGTGTATGTTCCAACCATTGCATGCTCATTGAACCATTCATCCGACGTTCATGCCCCCTTGATGGATAATGTAATACTATGTTTCGACATAAGGATAAATCTTCGTCAAGTGTAAAATTCTCTGCATTTAGCCAAAAATTTTCGTAACCCGCCATTAAATGAAAAACCAGAATTGCAAATTTGAACTGAAATGTTAAAGAGGTGGATTTGGAATAAGAATGATAGATATAAGCTAATGTATTTATAGGTCTATACAGAATAAGGGTATTTGGCCGTTGTTCAATGGTAACAATCCATAACGGTAACAAAACGGTAATTTATATGTGCGAGATTTTTCTGAAACAATTTTTAAGATTTTGTACGGTCACAACGAAAGCACATAATTGAAAACGAGAACAGATAACGTCAAATGTATTTTGAGTTTGTAAAACAATAAAGGCCCCCCAAACAGTTCAGCGGGTTGGTCGAGGGTTTCTGTAACAAGGCCCCCCAAACAGTAGTATGCTTCCACCTCCCAGTTGACTTGGGTACAAAATTTGTTGGAGTTAGTAACATGTCGCCAGTACTCCAAATAGCAATCATACGTAACTGGATCTTGGAGGTAGTCATTTAATTGTAGGTCACTCGATTCCCTCAGCTTGGTAGCTTCAACATCAGTGAGGTTGCTCACACGGCTTGGGGGGTTGCTCGGAATTCTCCATCCACCATAGATTTGGTTCCATAACCGGTCTCCAAGGAACACGTTATGCTTTAAAATATAATTATTATCAGCCATGAACCAGTAAAATAAAAAAGAATATTAATAAATATGACTATTTGAAAAAAAAAATGTCAACTCACAGTGCCAACCCAAGTAAATATGGTGCGCCTATTTGTTACCACCATAGCTCTCCGGATAGTCTCATTAAAATGGGGTGGCATGATATCAACCCACGGTTGCCATGTGACATCGTCGGCGGTCAATCCATTCAGAAGATTCCTTGCACGCTTAATATCATTACTTTTCTTTCGCGTACTCTTCCACCGCGAACATGTTGGCCAAGGACATTCGGTCTCATCAGTGATGTTGTGAGGTCGAAGTATGCCCAGATATTCGTACCCCCAAAACTTAAATTTGATTAAAACAAACTAAATTAATAATTTACCACGAAATACCTAGTTAAAGGAAATTTGAAGGAAATAAAATTACCTCCAATATTTGACAAGACCCGGTTAGTGACTTTTGACCCCTCCCCGCTGCACCAAGTGCGGAATAAAGTCTTGACATACCAGCACTACCCCAGTCATAAGTTCCAACTTTGTTTGTATCCTCCAAAGCAGTTAACCATCCAGCATCGATGTAGTTCTTAGCATTGTAAAAGAAGAACTGTCCCAGAACATACATCCAGAAAGATCACGCCACTCTCTCAGCAAGTAGGTTATCCTCTTGCGCCTCAAGCAACTTTGCCTTTGTAAAGTATGAGGACAAAAAAGCCACAGTAATGGCTTCTGAAATCCACTGCTGCAGGATACCTTCTCTCCTATACACTTCGGAGTCTTTTAATTCTGGGAAAATATGGTCACGGACATGTTGAAAGGTATACTTATCCGGGTCATATGGAGGTTCCTCGCCAATACCAATACTTATTCCGGTCAACATGACCCAGTCTACAGGTGTAAATCCTATTTTACCAAATGAGAAGTGAAAGGTGTTCGTCGTGTCCCAAAAACGCTCGACGATATAATCAATCAACGGATGTGACGAGTCACCAACATCCATTGTCAAAAACCGGTCCCATCCTGCCCTTTCAATAATAAATTTTGCTCTTGCGCAGTGTTCAATTATAGCTTTATATGCTTATAGGACCGATTTCAGAGACCCCCAATGCATATATTTGGTCTTTGGGTCATCTCTCGAAGTCATATTACTGGAAGCGTGACCTTCATCATCTTCCACCATACTGTAATTTGCTAACCCAATAACATCGCTCCCTTTTTCGCCAGTGCTGACTTCTGGTGCATCCTGGGTTGTTTTGGCTTTCTTGTTCTTTTTTTCCGACCAACGAATCGGGAAGCGGCATTTTTCAATATCTATACAAAATCAACGGTTATCAACACAATTGACCAAATATATAACTCAACATTTATCCATAAATCAACAAGAATACAAATTATAGTTCAAAAAATGTATAGACACAAACAAGTAATTATATCGATTCAGGTTATAGTTATTCTTATATAATCATTTACAAACATGGAAATAATAAACACATACAACGACAACACCATGGAAATAGAAACATGTTTTTCATATTTCTGCACTAAAAAACTGTAGTTCAAGCCAACCAAATACCCATGAACAAAAAAAGGAAGAACTAAACCATTCATATACAGAGACATACTTAGCAATTGGCAGAAAATACACAAAATTTACTTAAGAAGCATTTGGTAAAAACTGATTAACACTAGTAACATAGAAATGTCATTAGAAAATCAAATTTAATAAATTAAATTAAACAAACATGTTCTACTGATAGTGTTAGAAATTTAAAAATTATAATTAAGAAATTAAAATTGACATTTTAGACTAAACCATTTCTAACACTAAAATTGACAATAAATTAATAAATTACTGATATTAAAATTGACATTAAAATTAAAATTGACATTAAAAGTAACAAACATGTCCTACTAAATTTAGACTAATGACTAATGGGTTCTTGTTTTAATTTTTTCTTATGAAAAATGTTAATAAGTTATTAATTTTTTTATGTGTAGGGTTTTGTTTCTAAGACTAAACCATTTCTAAGACTAAAAAAATTCATATAGCTAAAACAAGAAATCGATACAGCTAAAACAAGAAATAAAAAGACAGAGATAAATAAATTTGTTACCGTGATTAGACCAGATTTTAACCGAAATTGAAGCAGTTCCCTTCCATAGCCGCCGTCTGTGTTGTCTTTTGAGTAGAGAAAGAAGAGAAAGAGCGTTTGGAAAAGAAGAAGCAAATACAAGAGTGTCTTATATAGAGAAGCAAACCCTAACCCACGACGCACGACCCAACACGGACGCTCCTCTACAAAGGACGTCTGTATCCTGGACGCTCTTGCAGCGTGGACTTCTGGTTGAGACGCTCAACCCTGGTGGACGTCTAATTGACGCTCTCTTTGGTGGGCGCTCAGGTAACGTTTCTGTGGGTGGACGTTTCAATAGTAAGCGCTATTCTAGAAGGGCTTCTTGCATTCAGGCGTCTATTAGGTAGAGCGTTTATCACTAAACGCTCACGCAATACAACGCACAATTTCTAGACGTTCACCCAATATAACGCTGGTACAATAGACGCTTATTAGTGTGGACGTTAAACATACGTCCACCCACAGAAGCGTACGAGCATGCAAACGCTCATCTATAAGTGCGTCTGGTTCCAGAATATGAAACGCTCACATAAATGTACGTCCAACAACATACGTCCCACTAGAAAAACGTCCGTCTCACTAACGTTCTTCTACAAAAGCGTTTTATAACAGACGTCCAATTAAAATGACGTGCGATCATATTTACTCACAAAACCGCTGTGGAAAAAATGAAAAACGACCAAAATTTTTTACTCTTTGGTATTTGGTATACTCGTACCGTTGCAGTTGCCCTTAGCCTTCGGTTAATTCTCGACATAAATTTTTTTGAGGATGATCATAATCATGCTCATCATATGATCTAGTTGTAGCTTGAGATATTTTTATTTAATTAAAATTTTCTACTACAGAAGAATAATAGAGAAGGCGTGGGAACAAAACCATAAGGGCAAATCCTATGGCGGTGCGGTATTTTTAATAGATTGCCTACGTACGTGGATAAACAAATTTAATTTTCTACCGTAGAAAATAGGGGTGGGTTCGGGGCATTTTGTTTGCTATTTAATCTATCCGACTCCCTCCCTACTTTCAATATTTCGGTTTGGTACGGTTCGGGGAACACTATTAGAAAGATGGAACCTTATCGTTTCGGGGTAAATTCGGTTAGAGTCAATTCGGTTCGGTATCGGTTTTGAACCAACAAGAAACTACCATTTTAGTATTAAATAAAAAATATTTTACTTGAAAACCTACATATTCAGATTACTATAATAAAGTATATAGATAATGTAATATTAGCAAAAAACTGAGCAAACATCAGTAGATTAGTTACTACTTCTAACAAAAATTAAACACACAGTAGATTAAATAACAACATCAGTATCAGTGTATTCCACGTATAGACTTAACAAATGATTCAGGAACCCACACCTCAACAGTAACATTAGAGAACCTATCTCACCAATGAAACTCCATCTACTACTATGATGCAGCTGAACAATTAGCTCATATGCATTGATAGACTCACTTTCGTTGGTCACATGAAATCTCGAGTTAGTACAGAGAACATTAATCGGCTGCTGCATTTCATTGAAAAACTTAGTGGCAACAGGTTTTTCTCCATTTCTAAAAAACTCAAACACATTCAAATATACAAATTCTAAACAATACTTAATGTTCAAGAATCAGCTCATAAGCAAAAGTTATATCATCATCTCACAAGAAGTATTTGTTTCGACACCAATTTTATAAGCAACAACAAAATTAATATGCCCCTTGAGAACATCTAACACTTTGCCACGATCATATATCCGGCGACCAAAATTGTTAACAATAAGGAGACCTTCATCAACTATCAATTTGTAACTCATTTTATCCATTTTAAGTTGTAAGAGAAAATCAGCTCCACTACCACACAAACCCCAAGCTTCAGTACTCTCAGTAAGAATGATAAAGAAGTAGAAACCTTAAGAATTTACCTTTTTAATTAAATATTAACCATTAAATATTGATTTGAATGTTTGTGTTTGATCTTAGAAAAGGAGGGAAGTGAGGCAGCAATAAGACTAGTAAGAAGGAATTGTAAAAGTGTTTTAAAACCCTAATAATTTAGGTCAAAAGAGTATATATGTAATAGTATCGGTTCGGTTCGGTTAGTTCGAGAATGGGAGAAGTAAAACCGAACCCGAAACCTGTTCATGCTCGGTTCGGGATCACAGGTTCAATTTCGGTTCAGTGGCGGTTCGGTCAATATCGATTATGATTCGGAGGTTTTCTCGGTTCAGTTCGGTTTTCGGTTAATCCGACCCACCCCTAGTAGAAAATCAGTTCAAAATGAATAAATTTGGTGATCCCATTACTGTTTATTAAACATTAATAGATAGAAATAATTAATATAATAAAATATAAAATATTATAAAATGAAAAATGAAAAATTAATATATTATAAAATTAATTATATTACTATACGACGATATGTTATGTAAAATATTTCCTCCGTCCCATTAATAGATGATCTGTTTATTTTTAAATTTTGTTCCACTAATAGATGTTTTATATCATTATACAAGAGTATATTTCAAAAAATTATCTTTCTAATTGATTATTGTTAGGATAAGAAATATGTATAATTTAATAGTCATGTTTATATTTATTACGTAGGTGTTTAAAATATTTTTTAATAGTATAAAGCGTACGAATATCTATGATATAGTTTGAACGATATATATTATTTCTAAATTTTACTAATTATTATCCATTAGGGTGTAATTGGAAAAAAATACTTAAAAATACTTCTCTTTTTTTATTGCCTTAAGAATTAAACAATTTTGAACCAGATCAATCTATTAGTGAGATGAAGAAAGTAGTACTTTTAGGACTACTGAGCGACGTAAATTGTGTCTCTGCAACAACATTTCTATCTCCGCGATCCAGTATCTGCCTCACTATCCTGTCTCGATATTCAAAGTTCAAACCCTCAAATTTGAAGTTTTGATCATCCATTTTTGATGATTTGTTGAGTCCACTTTGGAATTTGGCCATTACATAGGAATTACCCTAACGAGACCCAAAATATTCTAATGTTTGTAGAGTAAGACCAGGGATGAGAATTGGTTGGAAGGGACTATAGAGAAAGCAACAAAGAAGAGAAAACAAGTTCCTACCGAGAGAATGAAATACAGACAACAAAGTAATAAAAATGCACTAATGCGATTTTGTGTTTTGAAAGGACCGTTCTTACAGACTTTTGCGCTTTCTATGCTTTAGATAAAATAATTGAGCAAGTAGTATTATAGTAGTATAGAAAAAGAAAAAGAAAAAGAGACTAGTAGGATCCCGACCCCAAGAAATAAATGGTTTAGTGGTTAGTGTGTTTAAAGACAACTATAAGATGTCAATCATACAAAGATTATTCCAACAAAAAGGGTTTTTTCTACAAAGTATGCAATCTCAAAAAATTTAACTTTTTCTTAAGCTCTCCACCTAAGTTACTATTGAAAGATGTATTCTTTTTTTAAGCTTTAGAGGAGGAAATGTTTTTTCTTATCTTTTCTTTAATCAAAGAAGTGTTTTTTCTTTTGTTGTACAGGAGTTGGACACTTGGATTTTCGTATTCTTAGTCGCATAGTGAAGAAATAGTTAACAAATATGTGACGAGATGAATGTTTTTTTTTTTTTTAATGTTTTTAGTTGTTATATGTTATGTTGTTATATCTTGTTCTAAACTAACCCATCCATTCAATAACTTAAAACACAATTTATTTATTTTTATCGGTAAAAAAATTTTATTGATAAAAAAAAAGATACAAAAGTTTGGTACCACCCTTAAAACAAAACAAAACAAAAAGAAAAACAAAATAAGACAAATAAATAAAACAAGATACTTTTCTGATTACAAGTTGTTAAAATATAACTTATGACAATTTATCTTTATCTCATTAAAACTTGGATCCTCTAAGTTCTCAAAGACTAGACACCGGTGAAAAGATTATACTTGCTTATATGTTGAACAACTACAATAGTATTTTCTTTATTACAAAAAACTCTAGCATTTCTTTCCGACAAATGATCCACATGATAGCTACCGAAATCATACTTCATATTTGAAACTGTTGCTTTGAAGGCATAGAAAGATTCCAAGACAACAACAAAGTGGTGTAAACCTCAGGTATAGTAAAATTCCAGCCTAGTTTCTTATTAAAATGACTTCATATTTCGTAAGCAAACTCACATTGGAAGAAAAGATGATTAGCAGTCTCATCCTTAGAACAAAACAAACAGTTTAAAGGAGCATATATCCCTCTTTTTCTCAACATATCTCTGGTTGGTAAGATGTTATGAGTTAAAGTAGACAAAAAAATAATTAATTTTACAAGAAAAAATTAATTTTTGGTGGTAACTTTTGGCTCCAGGTGTATTTGAGAATAGGAATCTGCACTCGTGAAGACGTTGGAGTAGTAAGAGAATCATAACGAGACTCTATTGAGAAATGACCTCTACTACCAATGGACCATTGGATGTCATCTGTTGCCTCTTTGTAACTTAATCTGTTTGTTAAATCAGAAAGTTTATTTCTTGCGCTGCTGCATTGAGTCTTCTAGGAATATCCAATCTCTAGATTTTATCATCTTCATAATATACATCTGCAACACTTTTATGTTTTACTCTGGAAACCAAAAATAAATTTGGATAATTAGACTGCAAAGATGAATCCATTAACCAATTATCCTTCCAAAGCTAATGTTATTGCCAGAATTTTCCTTGAACCTAACATGTTTCTAGAAAAAAAGAACTACTTTTCATTATGCCCCTCCAAACTGATCTGTCGTAAGATATTTTAGGAATACTTGAGAACCAGCCAAAAACATCTGCCCCATATTTTTCAAAAATCATCCCTCCAAAGTGCATCATTCTCTGTAGCAAATCTCCATTGCCATTTTGTCAAAAGGGTTTTATTCATTTTCTTTAAACTTTTAATTCCAAGATCTCCATATTTCTTTCTTTTATTCAAAGTAACTCATTTGACCAAACGAACTTTTTTGTTTCCTTTGTTGCCAATCCACATGAAATCTCTCATTAACTACTCAAGTTTTTTAGCGATTTAAAAAGGTAACACAAACAAAGGCATATAATAGACTGGAAAACCAACAAGAAAAATATTTACTAAGGTAATTTTACCTCCTCTATTTAAAAGAGGCTTCTTCCATACTTGTCGGCTTCAAATTGAACCTATCAATCACTTTGTCCCACTTTGCCACACCACCACTCTTATCACCAAGAGGTAATCCAAGATAATTAGTAGGTAGTTGACCAATATAACAACCCAACAAGGAAGAAAATTGAGATAAATCATCAGAATATCTCACACCATAGGCTTGACTATTTGCAAAGTTTATTTTAAGGCCTGTAAGTTGCTCAAAAGAGAGTAAAATTAACCTAAGATGATTTCTTGATTCAGATCAACATCCAAAAATATTAAAAATCATATGCAAATTGCAGATGACTAATAAGCTTGCTGTCATTAGTAATTTGAAAACCAGATATCAAAACTACATTTTGAGCATTTGAATCATAAATGGGAGAGCTTCACCCACTAAAAGAAAGAGAAAAGGTGACATGCGATCACCCTATCTTATTCTTTTCCTTGAAATGAAGTAACCTGCAACAGAACTATTTATCAGAGTAGTGAACCTAAGATACTCAATACAACATCTTACCCATTCTCTCCAAGAATCACCAAAATTCATAAGAGCTAGAATGTCCTCCAAAAAATCCCAATTAACATGGTCAAAATCCTTTTTAAAGTCCACTTTAACTAAAATTCATGGTTGTCTACTTCTTATTTTAGAATCGATAAGTTCATTGTCCACTAGCACACCATCCAATATTTTTCTTCTTTTAATGAAAGCTGATTGTTGAAAAGAGATAATAGCAGGTAACACTTATTTGAATCTCTGTCAAAACCTTAGACATTATTTTATACACACCACGGACAAGACTAGTAAGTCTTAATCTTTCACCTGTTCAATAGTGTCCTTCTTTGGAATGAAATCTATGAATGTATTTTTTAGCCTCAATCCAAATAATTCTTCTCCTGCAATTTTTTAAAAACAAGCATCAAATCATTCTTAAGAACATCCTAACACATAACATAAAAACTAATGGGAAAACCATATGGTCCTGGTGCCTTGGCTTGTCCTAATTCTTTGTAGCTGTTAAACATTTTTCTTCTATGAATTCTTGCTCCAACCATAACTTATGCTCTTTAGAAATTTTCTTAAACTGCATAAAATCCATAGAAACAGATCATTGAGCTTGATTTTGAAAGATAGTTTGAAATGCTCTTCTTTCTTGATTTTCCTATCACTATAAGTCATTTCACCATTTACTTTAATTGCTCTATAAACTTTTTTTTCTTCTTTCATCTGCTACTATGTAAAAATACTTAGTGTTGTCATCTTGATTTTCTTTATTTGACTCTTGCTCTTGCTCTTCATTTTTTGGTCTTTAAAATTGCCAACTTACAGAATTCATATCTTGCATGTAGCCTTTCATCCCATTTTTCTTCAGAAAGCCCATTATGTTCATTTTCTTCAGCATCCAAAATCACAAAAACCTCTTCCAACTCCTCCAGTCTTCTATCCAATTCCCCAAGTTCTTGTATGCTCCATAATTTAATATTTTGTTTCAACGTAGAAAGAAAACCTTGCACTACCTAAAACCACAAAAGAATTCCAAGTAACAATGATAAAAGAAATAAAATTAGGATGAAGGAACCAGAAATACTCACAACCAAAAGACTCTATACATGTCTTCACATCATCACAAAAAAAAGCTATGGGATTATGATCAGAGCATGGTCTTGGTAAGGCTTTTTGCAGTATTTTAGGGAACTGAAGCTCTCATTCATCAGAAGTAAAAACACGTCAATTCTACTTCTGATACTATTGACTTGATTGTTGATCTAAGTGAAAGTGGCACCATTCAGAGACAATGGTAGCCAAGTGCGGAGCGGATAACTGCTGAAAGCATCTAAGTAATCAAACAATTATGCTAAGAAATAAAAAATTTTAACTTCCTCATACCAACAGTAAAATCACCACCTGAAGATATTTCATGAAGAAATCCTATTTCATTAAAATCTCCTCCAATTACCCAAGGAAAATCCCCGCAACATCTTATTTCTTACAACTCCCTCCAAAAGAATTTTCTTTCACTTGTATGACTAGTATTAGGAGCAAAAATCCCAGTGAAAATCCACTTAAAAATAGAATCACACGTCTGACAAAGAATAGAAATTAAATAATGTCATGTCAAAGAATCAAGCACTTTAACTTTAGAGTCATCCCAACAACAAAAATTCTCCCTGACATGCCTTCAGAAGGGGCATCTAACCATTTAGCATGCTTATTACCCAAGTTTTCCAAACAAGAAGGTCATTACACTGTTGCAATTTAGTTTCTAACTTAAAACACAATTTGGCATCTAACTAATTAAAAAATACAATTCAATCTATTTTTTGGTTGAAATAACACTTCTCATACATCAAACACGCGTTGGAACAAAAATATTGTCACTTCTAATAGAAATTATCTACTACATCTCAGATCTAGAAGAAGTCTGAATTTTAATAGATATACTGTAATTACTGGAACAAGGAAAGTATATGTGTATTGCACGTATGCAAACCAAAAAGGTATACAAATAGCAATAAAAAATAAATATGTTAAAAAGTAAAAAAAATGATATTTTTATTTATACTCATTGCATAGATGATTTCAAGGGCTTTCCAAATAAATAAAGTTTATCAAAATCCGATATATATAGTTTGAAAACTACAATATTTTTAAGTTTTTATATTATTTTTTTTATAGACCAACGAATGTAGTCAATAGTTCACACTGACTATTAGTTTTTTATCCAACGACACAATTTTAAGCTTGGAAAAATTTGATTGTTAAATTTAATTGATATAAAAATTGGTTAGCGTCATTAAAAAGGGAGAGATACTACCGTGAATGGTGATTTCAGCAAGGCTTATCTGCCGATTAGAGTGAATCAAGTCCAGTTCGAGAATAAAACTCATATGTTCAGTTAACTTAACAACGTTGTATGTACCGCCGTACTATAATCCGGTATCTATATTGAAGGAAAACGCTTGTTGTACGGTCCAACTTTTCCCGGGCTAACGTGATGGTCATTGATTGTGTGACATCATTTCAGATGGATCCTACCATTTTACAAAAGAATTCTCATTTCCATCTTTAGATGATGCCCATGCCAGCGGGCGAGAAAATGAATGATCTATGGTGGCTTTGTATCCCTCCCCTCCACCTTAGCCGAGAGTTTTAAAGTTTTCACGTGGAATAGAAAAAATATAAGAAAATATATTTTTTTTAATTTTTAATAACACCTCCTTTAGACATTTAAATATTTTAGTTTTTAATTATAGAGATAAAAAATGTTTAAAAATATATAGTGGATTATTCAAGTTATCAACTGAGCCAATACAATTTTCTATATTTATATATGATTTTAAACCACTGTTGAATCAGGAAAAATTTAAAGAAAATATGAAAATCCTCTTCTAATGTGAATATGAGAAAAATCCAAAATCCACATTAAAATGGAGTGAAAAGAATATTACAGACAGGCGATTAAATAAGTGACTAGTAATGGCTCGGTAGCATCAAATATCACAATCCGGTGGCCAGAAAAATTAAAATTTAGCAATGTGCAAGTACAAGCGTAGAACGATGAATCGAACACGGTCAAGGTCTAGATATGCATTTGGTACATAGTGTAAAAAACTCGGTGAGTGAAAGAGGGAAGCATGAATATTATACTCGAATCACTGGTGAGGTTTTATGGTCACCTCGTGGCAACTTTTGTTTCTGGGTAATTGAGCACTTGAGAAAGAAGGAAAAAGCTGATTAGAAAGAAAGACGCTTGTAAAATATAACTGATTATAAAAGAGAAATGCTGTGAAGATATCAAAAAAATAACATATCTGGTAACTTCATTCTGATAGAGAAAGACAATCTCAAATCTCAATCAAACAAGGAAATATGAATCCAACCCACGATCTGAAAAATCAGTACGTTTTCAACCGGCTTACTGCATAAATTCTCTCTCTCTGTATAAAAATACTGTAATTTTTTTCTAACGTTTTCGTTCACTGGATTTTGTTGTTGATTCGGGCCCATCCGTATTTTTATTTGGAAGCTTTATCAAATTCTGAACAATAAAATTTAAAAAAAATATTGTTGTGCCCTACGGTATATATTTCGGCCAATCACATAAAAATAAAATCTTTTTATTAAAAAAATTAATGAGAGGTTTGTTGGTTGGTCCAGAATACCCGGATCTAGTTAACCTATAGTTCACCGGGAAGAACCCATTTATCCGTAAGTCAAAATCCTTTTGAAAGCTAAAATTACTGTTATACCCATCATGTGGAACCATCCATGTACTCCACCTCCTCCACCTCCTCCACTTCTCACTTTCTTTAACGAAATTTTCAGTTTCAGCTACTCCACCCACCTCTTATTTACTTCGGTAAAACCTGAATATCTAGAGCAAATTTTTTGGAAACCACCTGAAACCAAATCCAAAAACACAGAGCAAACAACAAAAATCAAAATCTGTAATAACAGACTTTGAAATATAGATTTCTTTGAGCATTCTACAACTGAAACCTAAGCTATTGTCAGCAACTACTGCCATATAGTCCACTTAAAATGGGTACCAAGAGAAAAATCAATGGAAGAATAAAAGAAACTGTAATTGAAGAACACGATACTCCTCAACCTCCACCATCGAAGAAGAAGAAGAAGAAAGCTTCTCCTGTAGATTCTCTACCACCAAAATCAAAAAAGAAGAAGAACAATGAAGTTGTTGATTCTCCAACAACATCGAAAAAAATGAAACAAACTGTTGTTGATTCTCCACCAAAATCAAAAAAGAAAAAGAACAATAAAGTTGTTGATTTTCCAACAACATCGAAAAAAATAAAACAAACTGTTGTTGATTCTCCACCAAAATCAAAAAAGAAGAAGAACAATGAAGTTGTTGATTCTACAACAACATCGAAATAAATAAAACAAACTGTTGTTGATTCTCCATCTACAAAGAAGAAGAAGAAGAAAGCTCTTCTTACGAAAGCTCTTGTTGTTCGTTCTCCATCAACATCACAGAAAAAGAAGAAGGGTGTTGTTGTTTCTAGTAAAAAAGGTACTGATTCTAATCATCGGTGCATATCAATATATAACATACTTTGTTCATGTTATAATAGTTAGATCTAGCATACATCATCAATACATATCAACATATATATATATATATATATATATATATATTTCATGTTATATCACATAAATCTAGCATGCAACATAGGTTATATATTGATATGCACTTGGTTTTTAGTTTTGATTCTTGAATTGGATCAGTACATATCAGTATATACTTATTTTCATGTTATAGCATCTAGATCT
>JAJJMC010027962.1:6171916-6305494 GCA_023531435.1 Papaver californicum | reverse complement strand
ACCTGCTAGGAAGATTTAGAAAAGTGGTTTCATGGGGATTTTTTCACTTGTTAAAGCAATCAAGGCTGAAAAGCTTGAGTTGAGTGAAACTCAGTTGCGGATCATTGGTGAGCAATCAGATGGGAACTTTTTTTGATGTTCTGGTACACAAATCTTGGTGTAGATCACTGGATGAAGAATAAAACTGCGGTGAACAATCTAATACAGTGTTATAAGAGAAGTAAAGTTGAGAATGAGCTCACATTTGAGTTCAAAAGGCATGGAGTTTCACATATTCTGACATCCACTCCTGAAGAAGTAGGTGTTATCTTTGGAATGCCAAGAGCAGGGAAAAGACAACATGAAGATATGATGCTGACATCAAGGGGTGGATATCGAAACAATGCTTTCTTCCAAAGGTTCTTTGGTGATAAAGAAAAGACTAAAAAGGTAAATAGAGTGAGGATACAGGAAGAAGTCTTGAAACTTTTAAGAAAAAAACCAGCAACTAAGAAGAAAGCAAATGAAAAAGTTGAAGAATCTGAAGAAAAGCAAAGTGATGAAGAACCTGAAGAAATTGATAGTGATGAAGAAAATGAACAAGAAGAAAGTGAAGAAGATATTGAAGAAGGGAGTGAGGAAAAAAGTAAAGAAGTGAGAGATGTTGAAGGCCTTGTAAGGCTTATATGCTTGTTCATGTGTATCACTTTGTTTTTTAAAACAAAAGATGCACATGCCTTGACTGAAAAGTACATTGGTCTTTTGGAGGATCTCGAGGCTGCAATGAATGTGTCATGGACATATTTGATACATTCTTACCTAGAAAAGTCACTTAATGGCAATGTAAATGCAGTCGAGAATACTACCGGATGTATGAACTATTTATTGGTAAGAATACGTACTAAAAATCTTTTTAGTAGTTTACTCAATGAAAATCATGATTTACTTTTAACTTTGTTCTGGTGATTTTTTTTCCAAAACAGATTTGGTATGTAGAGCATACAAATTTGCTGGAACCGGAGGAAATAAAGACGATTCCGAAAAAAAAGTTTGTTCTGAGAGCTGTCAAATGGAATCTGTCAAAGTTATGTGTTGCACTCCAAAAAGACATTGATACAACTGAATATGAGGTAAGAAAAATATGTACTTAGTTACTGCTTTTATGATGTTTGTTATCCTACAATATATAACGATATGTATTGAATGTATGATGTTTGTTATCCTACAGTATATATTGATATGTACCTCATGAAAAAACTTGTTTTTATAGCACATATTTCTAAGTACATATTTTGTTGTTTTGGTACAGTTCAATGAAAATTTCAAGGTTCAATACACCAATCAAGAAAAGCAAATTCTGAATAGAATCACAAGAAGAGTTGCAGAAGAGGAGAGTGAAGCTGAAAAGGAAGAAGATAAATAAGAAACTACAGGGAAGGAAGTGGAGGAATATAATTGGAAAACAAGATATGAAGAACTGAAAAGGACAATCTTTGAAAAATGGGGTGAAGCAAATACCATGCAACATGAGGATGGACTGCTTGATGCATCAAAGCTTCTGCAAATGTTGAATGACATATACATGAAGTTTCTCCCTTGCAGCCTGAAAATGAAGAAGAGTTTCGAGACTCAATTGATGGGAGTCGCACTCATTTGGGTACTGACCCAACAAGAGAATTCCCATCTCCTACTACTCCAACAAATCCTCTTTGTGAAAACATAGCAGAAGATGAAGTAGTTTTAGGAGAAGAAGTGCCAATTGTTCAGATTCCAACAGAAGATGAACAAAATGTTTTGAGTGACACCACCGTCAAAAGGGAACCATTTAATGTTGCATTGTCAACACCACTGTCGGTACACAAGTTCTGTGGTGTTGATGTTAATGTTATTAAAACATGGGATAAATCTAACTTGGAGAAAGAGGTCAAAGAGATGCAGGAGAAAAGTAACACAAAGGTAAGTACTGCTAGCTAGTTTCGCTCTTTATTACAAATGTGTTTATCAATATAACTGTACATATCAATATGTACTTGATTACAAATGTGTTTTGTTATTATCATATAACTGTACATATCAATATGTATTTAACTATCATGAAAAAAACTCTATGGTTGCGGGATGATTTACCTGGACTTCAACAAGAAGTAGTGAAAAAGATGATTGAAGCTATATACCAGAGTTTTGAAACTATTAATGGGATGTCGCAGAACCTTGATGAACTAGACGTTGAAACCTTGGTCGACAACTTCGTGGAGATGAAAATACCTTTGCTTACTGAGATGGCTAAGATGGAAGACATTGAAAACTTCACATTTGAAGAATTTTTGGACTTAGCCATTTCCAGTAGGGAAGTTTATGATAAAGAATATGCATCTCTCAGCCAAGATAATGTTAGTGTTTCAAGCCATACTCTGTTTTGGATTGACATTCGAAAATATTTTGATAATTTATTTGGAAATGATTTGCGACGTGTAGAAGTTTGACAAGTTACAGCTGAGCCAAACAAATTTACACCTGAGAAGAATGCAAATAAAGTCACACCTGAGCAGGAATATGACCCAGAGGTATATCTTCTACTTCTGGTAATTTACCTTTCTTGGCTTTGTTTGAAAAAATATGATTCAAATATAGTACTGAAAATCTGGATTAAAAAATGCAGGAACATGAAGTTACAACTACCAAACGTCAAACGATGTGCCACTAACAACCAAACTTGCAAGAATGACTGCTGCCAAAGCGAAAGCAGAACCAAAGGTTGTTGCAAAAAAGTCAGTACCAAATAGAGAAGAAGTTAGCTGGCGAGTAACTCGTGCAAATCCAGCAAAGAAGACACATCCATTATTTGATAGTGGAAGTAAGTTTTCTGAAAAGAAGAAGTCGAAAAATGAGCAACAAAAAAAACAATAAAGACAGGAAAGGACAATAAAGCTCGTAAAGCTCCAAAACCTCGTATGAAGTTCATGGATCTCCACAAGTCACCACTCTATAGAATATGATAGATGAACAAATAAAGATTCTACTTCCATACTTTGAGAAAGGAAAGAGAATATAAGTACTTTCTACCCTTCATTTTACTTTTAAATCAAGTAATTTTTACAGGACATATCAAAAAAACTTACTTCAATATGTGTTTTTGTTATAAATGTGCAGCTCGATTGCTTGGACAGTAGAGAATGGAGGTGGTATCTGCGTCAGTGGGGCTACAATGGAAGATTTGATCTTCAACAGAGCATTAGAGCAAGATCTTCTCAACTACGCTCAATATAAACTTCAAGTGGTGTCTAAAGAGGACCAAGCAAATCCTGAGGAAGAAAGAAAATACTTTAAGGTGTTACACCTGGATCCAGCTGCTTGGGTATATGTTTTTTCTTCTTTTATACTTTTGAACATTGGATATGAAAAAAGTACATATTGATATATACTTTGTGAAATAACCTATTAATTGTTTCCAATTTTCAGTATCATGTCGACAAACCTGAGACTTTAAAGGGAGCAGAAGTGACTGTTGTTATTATGCCAATCTTGAAAATAAACAACGACATTAAGAAGATCCTTGTACCGATATGCCATGGCAACAAGCATTGGACACTGCTCGAATTTGAGTTTAAAACCGAGAAATTCGTCCATTACAACTCATCTGTAGTGTTCAGGGATCATTGTTATGAGAATGCCAAAAAAATGTCTGAATACTTGTTCAATCCAATCAATCAGTTCTTGGATGATAATCAGAGAAAGATGGTGAGCAACGTAAGGTTGACAGACTATGGGTGTCCACAACAAGGAATCTGGCCATACTGCCTTTTGTATGTAATGCATTTTATCAAGAGGAGATCAAAGATTGATCTTGATGGAAAAAGTTTGGGAGATGACGAACAATTGATGAAGAAGATTCAGAAGAAAACAATCAAGTTAGCATGCAGGTTGTTGATAGCCACTCCGCCAGAAATCATTTGGAACCCCTCCAAATGAAAATATATGTTTACCTGCAGAGTAATTCAGATATGTTTGTAGATCTTGGTCTGAGGAGATAAGTTGGTGCATTATAGTTTTTGCTGGGCAGGGTTTTGTGGCTAGAGTGAAGAAGATAATCCTTAATTGTTTCTTATACCACATTTGGAAGGAGAGAAATCTTAGGATATTTTAAAGTAAATTTAGTTATGTTGACCAGGTGGGATTTATCATTATGGATACAATGAGAGTTAAGGTTTCATTTATGAAAGGTAATGTAGTGGATAGTCCTTCTACGCAGTATGTACTTCAGTAACTTTCTTATTGTGTTTACTTATTGAACTTGGTTTCTTCTTATTGAACTTGGTTTCTTCTTAGTGAACTTGGTTTTAGTTATTATGTTTAGATCAGGATCTTATTATGTTTATATATATATATGTGATGATCTTTATTAGCATTGTTAGGTTTCTATTTAATTTTAGAGTTATATAGAAAGGAAAAACATATTGATATGCGCTAGGAAGTACATATTGATATGTACTTTGTTCTGAAAATCTGAAACAATAGATTCATATTCTAAACAAGTATATATTGACATGTACTATGAAGTACATATTGATATGAATTTAAAAAATTACTTTGTTTGTGTACATTTTTTTTGTGTGTTATAACAACTACAAGATTACTAAATAAAAGAAAAATATATTGGGAATAAAAATCACTAACAACGAGGGGCGCTGCCCCCTCGACCCCCGTATATAGTGAATGACATTCAACCACATGTTCATACATATTTTAAGATGGAGAAAAATATAAGATTTATATCATCAAATTCTCGTTCTGTTATTAAGAACATAATTCAGTTTGCACACAAACAAGTTCTGAAAAAAGAAACCTAAAAAAGTGCGACAAGTATCTTCTAAAAGAATTTAAATCCCAAATGTACTAAAAAACTGTAATGAAATTAATTCTCATCCGTATATTGGTACTGACGGATAATATTGCATGTAGCCTTGTTGTGATGAGCTTTCAATTTACAATTTGAACATGTAACAGGATTTTTGCTCCTCTCCCATGCACTCTGGATGCGATTCTTTTTTCTTCTTCCTGGAGGAGCCCTAACTACTATTGGTAGCAGAATAGTATCTTCTGCGGTATACTCATCACGCCTTTGGTATATTGAAAAACATAAATAAGAAAAATCTACTATACTTGTGCAGTTTTTGTTGATGTATGTTACACTAAATATCAATATGTACTATGCTAGTTCTAGTTTATGGTTTATATGTACTGCTTAAAACTATTCTCATGTATGATACTACCATAAAAAAAATCAATATGTAATGCTTAAAAACTTACCTGTCGTGATTAGGAACAGGTCTAATAGCTATTGAATATAGCTGGCGATAACAACTAACTTTGAAGTATTCGTCGATATAATCAAGGAACTTCCACCCAGATGCAACAATAGCTGCAGTAGCATGCGAGCATGGAAAACCATACACGCGCCATATTTGGCAAGTACAACTTTTTTGCTGTAGATCTACCATATGAGACCTGTACATAAGAAACCAAACATATTATTTACGTAGTATATATTGATATTTGCCCTACAGAAACAAAAAAGAATATAATATGCACAAATACATATTTGATATTTTCCCTACACAAACCGAAGAAGATAATCTGCACAATACATATTTGATATGTTTTCTGCAGTACCCCTAAGAAACTAGTTTAGTGGATATATTAGTTCAAAAGAGCATGTTACCTAAAAAACTAACCTTGGAGAATGAACTTCAAAGACGTGAGCATATGACTGACTAACTTTCTAAGGACGACCAATTTGAATGTGTAGTTCAAGCAAGGCTTGATACACATGGGTTAAGAGTTCTGGATCCATCAAAAGACTTTTTCCACGACGTTCAGACATCAACTCCATTACCCGTAGCCTACACGACAAATAAAATTAAAAAACAACAAACATATTATACATATAGTATCTATATACTTGTAGTGTTACAAGAAACTTATAAAAACCTGATTGTGTCAGAGAGACCACAAGGAGGTAACTTCTTCTCGCGGCGAATCCAGTTATTAAAAGACTCGGCAATGCTTGAAGAAGTCTGACCATACCTACAACCTAGGAAGTATGCACTAAAACACTTTTCCCTAGGAATGTTACGGCAATATTGAGCAACCCAAGGCCTTCCTAGATAAACCATTTCTTGAAGACCTTCTTCATATCTTGCTGGAGAAAACGCATATGTTGTTTTTTGGAAACAGTCAATCACTTCTTTATATTTTTCATCAGCCTTACTGATGGGTAAATTCTTTTTCAAGTGGAAAAAACAATAGCTATGATAAGAATCAGGGAAAACTTCACGAATTGCATTCAACAAACCTTCACCTCGGTCAGTCAAAAGATGATGGGACGATGGTCCACAACTTTTTTAAGATTTTCCGTAAACCAACGCCAATTATCATTATCTTCGCCAGGAACTAATGCATATGCAAAAGGATAAAAACCTGGGAAAAATATATAAAAGCCCATATAAATATATATTTTATGTATGATGTGTATGATCCTAAAGTAAATATTGATATGTACCAAAAAATAGACTACATTTCTCTTTGTACTGGTACATAAAAAACAGTTACATATCAAAGTATGTACCATATAAAAAAGTTACCTTGATTGTTGTTAAGACATGTCACAGCCATTAGACCTCCTTTAAGCTTCCCCGTAAGAAATATCGCATCACAAAACATCATTGGACGACAAAGTTTATAACCCTCTCTACAAGCTCCAAAGCAAATAATTTTTTTGTTGAATCTCTTTGTTGCATCGTTGAAATCAAAATCAATATAAAACCATGGGTTGGTTTCCCGAACAGCAGTGACCCAACAAGCAAAATCAGTGTATGACTTTACATCGTCACCAAAAATCATTCATGCGATAACTCTAATGCATGATATGCGTTGTGATACTTGATTTTGATCCTCCACCAACTTTAATATAATCCATAATCTCTTGCGGCTTTATGAGAGGGTTGTGCTTGACACGCTCATGAACTAAATGATTTACAAGCTTCCTCGAAACAGTTGGACTTCTCAACCTATAATTAGCACCACAAGTGTGCCTACCCACGTAATCCTTTATCTTAAACACATCTAAAAACCCATTCATGGTAACCACATGAAGCATCCAAGAGAAACAGTCATTGTTGCATCTCATTGTGAATCTCTCAAGGTCATTCTTCAATTTTTTAACCTTATATCCAGTCCTCAAATAATATTTCTCACATGCTAACCGAACAACTTCAACACCACCATGGAAGAGATGGTTTTTATCTTCAAAAACATTCTCCCAACCATCAGAAAAAAGAACACTTGCGACCTCTTTACAATATTTCAAATAATTGTTCTTAGCACTCAAAACCAACTCAGCACTGTTGTCAAAATCAGTACTTCTCAAAGAACTAGATGCACCAGATAAAACAACATCAACATGCAACTCAAAAAAATCTGAATTCTTCGTAAAATGTAATGCAGCAAGCCCTTGAAGAGATACATCAGCAAGGACAGAGACTTTCACTCCATTTTTAACATAATTAACAACAATAGGTGATGGAGTCAACCAGCTCCACGCATTACAAATAGTAAACTTCAAATCTTCCAAAGTCGAAGATAACATAACCAAATATGTAATGTGGTGTTGCTTGTAGTATACATGAGAGTAGCAAAAGGTATTTGGATTAGAACCAACACCTGACATGTTGAACCTGAAGAAATGTGATCCAAATAAAATAACACAAACACAAAAATCAAACATATATTTTAAGATGATAGGAATACTAAATCTACAGTACAAAATAATATGTACTATTTTAGAAGTATCACACGTATTATAGATTCACACATAACCGACAACAAAAGCATATTATATGCAATGCAAACAAATATGTACTGATTCAAAAATGGTATACCATACAATATATATAACAAAAATAGCATACTATAAAAACAATATATATTAAAAAGTTTAGAAAAACAATACGTATTAATATGTACTGAAGAATCATTCAAAACATCCATAAAAAAGAAATAAAATCATGATTTCCTGAAAAATAAAAGAAACCCAAATAAAACCTATTATCAAACGACATGAAAACAAACTGAATACGACGATCTAATGAACAAAATAGAACGATTACAAAAATCAGTTTCAAAAATCAAAAGAAAAACTAAAGCACGAACAAAAACGAGATCGATCATGGAATTCAACAAAATGTACATCATAGAAATCGTAATCATCAGGATTTCAGTGTAAGAAAACAAACAAAATCATGAAAACAAGTTGATTATCATGATTTCAGTTGAAAAAAACAAAAAAAGAACAAAGCATAACAAAAATTATAAGACCAGAAAAGAAGATTATAGAAAAATACCTGGAGATTTGATATCGAAACCCTAAAACTGAAAAACACCAACTGAAGCAGAGAGAGAGGAAATCGGATCTGTGAGTTGAAGAATTTTTTTTGGAAGATTTGATTTCGACTCGATTTATACGTTTGATTTGTCAATTTTGAAGATTTTTTTTTTGGAAAATGTATATTTCATTACATTCACGTGAGTTGGACCAGCGATTCAGAAAATCAGTCCAAAAACTTATTTTTGGACTAGGGGTTAAAACACGTTAGATGGGTGAATTACACGGTAAACGGGTCGTGTATAATGGATTATGTAGTAATTCCTAGAAAATTAATAGGAAGGTAGTCAAATGTCAATTCTAATTATATAGACTTTGATAGATTTTTTATTTGAGTGATTTTCAGAGATACCGTAGGGCCAAAAATATTTTTGTGCCCTACGGTATATATTTCGGCCAATCACATAAAAAAAAATCTTTTTACCTAAAAAAATTAATAGGAAGGTAGTCAGATGTCAATTCTAATTCTATAGACTTTCATAGATTTTTTATTTTTGTGACCTACGATATATATTTCGGCCAGTCACATAAAAAATTCTTTTTACCTAAAAGAATTAATAGGAAGGTAGTCAAATGTCAATTCTAATTCTATGGACTTTCATAGATTTTTTATTTGAGTGATTTTCAGAGATTTTACGAAAATCTAGAGAATTCTAATGATTCTATGAGAGTATTTTAAAGAGTCTTTGTGATTTATAGATACAAATCTAGTAAATTTTTAATGAGCTTTTGTAATTTGTAGAGATAAAAAAATGTATAATATCTAATTAAAATTTAAAATATCTACCAACATTTTTATCATGCACGTTATAATGTTAACAAAAGTACTATGAATACCTAGAAAAATATGTGTCCATTGTCAAAATAAATCTCATTGTTGTCCTATGCCAAAGTTTCAATTCTCTTTGTTCATCTCCTTCCACAATTTATTTGTTGTGTTATCTCGTCACTGAATAGCATCTTATTGTTGTTACCTCTGAATTTGATTTTGGGAAACATTGTCTTTGGGATCTCTTAGTTCAGTGTTGCCATATTCCTAAGTTTTGAGGATTATCTTTTATCACCGAGCTTCAAGAACTCCAAATGTATTCCTATCTGATTCTACTTCCATAAATAAATATTCCAAAGTCAAGTTACCAAATAACTTCAAATTTCAAGTCTTCCAAAATGTCACATATGTAGTAGAGACTTTTCTAATGCCTATTTTTCTTTAAAAAAAGTCTCTCAAAATTTAAAAAAACAACAAATCAATAACTTTGAAGTATAAATATAATAACACAATAACGCTTAAGAAATTCCAATCAAATAATATGCAATTTTAAGGAATTGAAAAGAATTAAAAGAAAAGTCTTTATCCACTAACAAGGGATTCATAAAACTCTCCTAAAATCTCTTTTGACTAATAATAGATTTGGAAACTCTATAGAAATCCTTCAAATTCTCATCTGACTGCCTCCATGTAGATATTAAAATTTTTTATAGTATTACTAAAAATATATAAAAAATATATATTTAATTTAATCCTAATTAAATCTAGTTAAATGAAATCATATCTAGACACCCATTGTTCATCATGATTTCATTAAAAATTAAATCGATCGATTGTAAGATAAATTAAAAAAATATCCAATATCCGTTGACACTTTTTATAATTATGTTAATCCTAATTCCAACTCCAGACTATTAACAATTAAATTAACCCTAAATATGACTTAAAATTACAATCTGAATGAAATTAAAAAATATTTAATCAAATTTAAATCAATGGTCAGATTCATAGAGTTGTGGATATTTGCCCGTAAATCGAAGTGTGGTTCCTCTTCGGCTACAACAGTGGTATTTAATCTTGTATAATAGTCAGAAAAAATAAATCGTTAATACAAAATTGTGGAGCACTAGAACATGATATTAAACAAAAGGCTGAGAACGGGAGAACATACGAACGTTAGTAGAAACATGCACAACAATGAATAATCAAATAATATTTTTCTTAATATTATTTATTCCATAATAAAACTAAAAATAAAATAAAAATAGTTTCCTTTCCTATAACATGTAGGATATGCTAAATATTTTTTTGGACAAAAATATTGCAACGAGTAAATATGGTTATCCATAAATATAAAAATTAGGGATATTTTAATTTGGGGTTCTAATTCTGTGACCAGTTATAGATGATGAGTTTTTATCGGAACTAGAATAGCAAAAGATTATGTTTCTGATCCGGGTTTCAGAAATATTGAATTTCAGAATTCTGCAAAGAATTTTAAGGCAGATGCTCATCCCTATCTCTCTCTGTACGTAATCACATGAATGTATCACCGGAATGAATTCATCATATTGTATATGTATGTATAGACGAACAAATTTATTAGATGAATCAACATTCATCTATGTACAAAATTATTAGAATAACACTAGTGCTTATTACGACATTCTCAGATGTTTTATAATTTTTACATAACAAATCTCAATCCTCTTAGATAGACTGCCAACTAGTATAAAGCAACTTGATTCCTCTCTATATTCCCCGTCTGAATTCCTAAAGTGACTTTATATCAATATTCAAACCTTAATTAATAATACTGATTTTTCACAGTGTCCATACAAGTTTGTATGAAAGCTCATAACGAGTTATACGCGAATGTATTTGGTCAAAACTTGAATTCTGACGTTATGTCATGATTATATTGGAAAAACGTACCAATAGGTGTAGAATGAGATAAAATATTCTAAACAACATATGTTCCCTATGTGTCTACTACAACATACTAAAAGGGTGTCCCATTCCAAGTAATTGTCTAAGAGATATGGCCTAAACTCTATATGAACCACAAGATGAAAACTTTTAGAATTTAATTTAAAAATTCCTGGAAGGTTGCCGTTTTCACCGTTTGACAGCCAAAATGAGCTGTAAACCTAAATCCTTCTGCATTGGGAGATAGTTGACGATTTTCGGATTCCGGAATTTGGGTGGATCATCAAAAACGGACATCGTATGAAGAATCTACATTGTTTTTATAAAGAGCATTATGTCTGAAAAATGGGCTAACACACACGGGTGTACATAAAAATAATGGTATTCGAACGTCAAGGTTTAAAGATCATATAGGTCTTAAGAGAAAATAGGTGGAAGGATTGAGAAATAATAAAATAAAAGAGTCGTGGGATCGGCACCAACCGAACGGCCACCCCTTGGTCGATCCCCGCTTTTATATTCTTTAAACATTTATTATTTTATCCTTGGGTTTCCTCTTCATATTAGTACTCCTTTGCTCTTTCTATTAAAGTCAAAAAATTCCAAACAACTTCAAAGACCAATTAGCTGCGCACAACAATATAGAATGATCCCATAACCATCTAATATATTAAAATATCATTATTTTATTTATAAATTTTTGGTCTTCACTTTAATTAGTCCTCGTACCGATACTAATACCAATATATATATATATATCAAAATGTTGTTAGAGACTATATGATACGCGAAGCATGGTGTTGCAACTACCAAATTCATGTTCTATCAAATTCGTGCTCTATCAACTCGTGCAACACCAAATTTGTTGGTCCTCTCCCCATCAACAAATCTTGGTCGGTCCATGTAACACTTTTTGATTGGTCCTGCTACCAATAATTAAAAATAGTCTTAGTTTCTCTAGTTTGTTACTCGAACCATTTGACAGTAGGACGAAACTAAATATTTTTACAATTACTAACGCTAATATTCACACGAGACTAGCGCTCACACGGGATTGATATTCACATGATATTGAGACTCACACAACTTTAGGGTAATACGAGTATCATTGCTGCCTCAGCTGACACAATGATATCCCACAACTACCAGTGTCAATATCAGTTAGACTTTCAAACTCTATGATGTATTAAGCATCACTGTTTGTCTCAGCAACATGCTAGACTCAGCAATATGTTAGACTTATCAATATGCGAAGAATAACGATCTAGCTAGGTCAACAACTGACCAGATAATACACGTCTAGAAAATAGACTCAACCATGCTCAAGACATCAATTATGTCACATGGGGGGATATTCACTAGGGTTTTGGTCTAGCGGCCTACAACACGTGCGGTGTAGCAGTACACAAACGATGAGAAAGTATAAAAGTCATGTCGGCAGTTGAAGGAATAAATTGAATAGTGGTCGTATAACTGTCAAGTCCCACCAGCATTATGAAATTGGTTTTCACCATGATTTCCACTTCTTTACTCTTCCACTTCTCTGCAACTGTCACCACTTACGAGATCAATGTGTTAACTTCCAGTACTATAAATAGGTTCTATAACCTATCGAAAAAAGGAACTTCAAGGGAATCTTGTTATAAGTGAACAAGAACATATGATCACAGAGCTATCATCTTGGAAATTCGCAGAAAACTCATACTTCTGAATTTCACCTTCACAGAAGTTCAAACACATACCATCATTGATATTCAACTTCATTGATCTGACTACCTTTTCTGCTTCCTTCCCTACATATTAACTCGTCTCCTTCCTTTGTGACTGATAGGTGCATTATTTGCATTATTTGGATATTGTAATTCATTGCTTTCTTGTTAGTTCTCATTTTATTATGCTTTGAGTTTTTTTTTTTTTTTTGAGGTTCTTAGGAGTTTTGAAGTGTACTCAACCAAAGAAGAAGAAAAAAGTTCATTACGACATGTAATGAACAAGAAAATCAAGTTCTAAAAGTAAATAAGGGTCAAAGGAGAAGCCAATGCAAAAAGAATGAGGTCATTCCCAGTTCGTATAAGGAAGTTATGAGCAAAACATCCAAGAAAAAGTAAGTAAAACGCTCAGCAAAATAATCGGTAGATAATGGGAGCCCGTGTCCAACGATTATGGGCTATTTTGGTCCAGAAATCTCTGTATACTTCACAAAAATAATCAGTACATAATGAGGGGGTCATGCCTGATGCGTGTCATAAGTGTAACAAATTAATCAAGATATTTCCCACTAATTAACTAGTAATATAGCGATAATAAGGATCATTCCCACAGAGAGCTGTGATTGATAGGTTATTTAGATTAGCAAAAATAGAATAAATACTAAAAAGTGGGTTTATTAATTAATGAACTAATAAATAAAATAATAATAAAAAATATGATTAGGGAATCATTCGTTGTTAACAAACGTCAACTCGAGTAGTATACTTATTCATCTTTGTTAGAACAATTCATCACCAACCGTAGAGTAGCATCTAGATCAGTGTTATCCCCCAAAACTCCTTTTATCACTGGATACGGAAGCTCGCGACTACCAGATTCTATTCAACTGAGCCACCAAGTAGTAGCTCACCCAAGGTGTAACCCAATCGAATGCTTTAGGGTTTGTGAATTTAGGTTGATCCTAGTAGTTAAACTCTTAGCTCAAGGTCCACTTGTTGTGTTGTCTTCACTCGCAATTGCTCCACAGATTCCCTCTGCAAGGTCTTGCGATTTTCTACTTGTGGAGAGAGTTATTAGACTATTACACTTATCTCACAACTTCTACTAGAGATAGACTAATCCATAGATTAATTTAGTATGCATCTAGAACAATCTAAGAATAACCCATAAGCATTAGATATAGTAAAGACAATCGATAAATAATTAAAACTCCGAATAAATTAATAACACTAATTTAGCTTCACGTTCGGAATGTATAATATAAAATTATTATAAATCATTTATATCGAGAATAGTCAAACTCATTTATATCGAGACCGCTAAAGATACCGAGAATAGTCAAACTCATATCAACATGGCTGACTTGATGAAGAGATAAGAAATTCTTGCCAGAATACAAGTGGACATGGCCATTACTCAGAAGGAAGTACTCGCTTGCCTCAAGACCCTAACGGAGCAACTCTCCCCATAACAATGTCATTGCCTATCGGAGCAGACCAAGACCAATTTTACAGGGGTCGCTAATGATGAAACGCCTGGGCCCAAAAAGACAAAGAAGTCCATATCATTATTGATCGACCACCACAGAAGTACCAGCAATCCAATTTTGTCACCAATGAAGATCTAGAGAGGCTCTTATGGAACCACGGTAAGGAGGACTCATCCTCGGCCCATTAACACCAACCTCTTTACCAGCCTGAAATCCAGAGGATCCCTCTTCCACGAGGTAACTCCTCTCCAACTTTCTAATTGTACGATGAAACTGGAAATGCCCGTGAACACGTCTCTCGGTTTATCGGATCCCTCGGGTGATATGAATATAATCATGTACTGCGCCTCAAATAATTCTCAAAGTCCCTTACTGGAAGAGCCTACACGTGGAATATCAACATTTCTCCCACTAACATCTTTAGTTGGGAAAACATGGTTAATGCCTTCTACAAGAAGTACTTCTTCGTCTACGAGCAGGTCACCCTATCAGACCTGGGAAGAATGTTCCAGAAGAATAATGAGCACCCCAACGAATATGTGAAGAGATTCAAAGTTCAAGCACAAGATTGTCATGATCCGAATGTGACAGAGTATCAACTAGTGGAGCTCTGCACTAATAATATGATCCCTATTTATCGTTCCCTTCTAGAAAATTTATGTTTTAACACTTTTTATGAATTACACGAAGCCGCAAAGCGATCCGCTACGACTTCCCCTGTCCTTTTGGAGAGAACTAGACCAACAAGGGAGGAAAAACATGGAGATACCCATGGAAATCGACGGATGGTCAATAAACAATACAATATTCAATCGTCGATTGGTGCTTTCAGTAACGAGGGACCCAAGAGGAAGGCTTTATCTAAACCAGAGTCACAGACATAACACTCTCACTCCCATCCGACCTCAACACTAGTGCCAACTCGAAGATCGACTCCATCTCAGAGCACAGCCAAAGCTTCGCAACAACAGTTACAGCTGAAACAGGGACAAGATGTTAAACCAAACATAATGTTCCCGAAATTCCCGGTTCCAAGGGAAGAGGTACTCGAACTACTCGAAGCGTGGATAAAAGAAGGTGGTATCCAGTTATCTCCTGTGTGACGGCTTCCCAAAGCTCAGCAGATGACGGATCCTAAATACTGTCATTATCACCGATATGTTAATCGCCGAAACAGCGATTGTAAAAATATAAAGCGTATTTTCAAAAAAAAAATGTGGAATCAAGATAATTGCAATTAGAAGTTGAAGGGTCCACAAAAATCCTCTTCCTGTCAGATACTTTACTCTCTCCAAGAAGTCAACCAATCAGACAGTTGAATCTCTGATGGGACACATGTGTGAGCTTCTTTATCTCTTGAAAGGACAACGTGAAGACGTCTTTGCTTCCCTGAACCATGTTGTATCTGGAAAACGCTTACTATTTGTGGAAATGACCCGCTCCCAAGTTAAGTCTCCCTTGAAGAACTTGGTCGAGACGAATGATGAGGAATATGACCGGGGAATCCCCACAAAGGACAATGGTGAGTTTTTAACAAGGGCTATAATTGTAAAATTACCATATGCTAAGCAACAAGAATATATATGTGCATTTTTATGCGCATATAGTTAATATAGAATACCGTGTCTCTACTTATATTCCGCAAGCAAATTAAGAACACAAATTCTCTCTAAATATTCTAAAATGGCCTTGCAGCCTCGTCAATACTCATAATATTCATGCCATATTGAAGTCTCAAGTCGCATAAATTCCACGACTGAATTCCTTGAACTTGCCTCAAATGTGCATCAATGTTTCAGTAACATCTATCAAATGCGGGAATAACTAATGCTTAAACCCCAAAATACACTTTATCTTAACGCTTCATTCGCAACGAATGTTATAAGAGGCTCATTAAAACTACGAACTAGGCTAACCAAGCCTTTTCTCATATCAGCGCCAAGTTAGCACTAGCTATTTGGCTTAGCACCACATTGACACCAGTTAGCGACATTAGCGCTAAAGGTGCTAACTTTCCTGACGCTAACCCTAGACGCGCCAACTAACCTATCATGGTCTTAACTAGCACACTTTGACCTGACAGGGACTTAGATAGATTGTCACTACCTTCGAACTTTAATCTTAGCATTAAAAGTGCTAACCCTAACCCTAGCGCTAAAGGCGCCAACTGCTCTCGGCAAAATACCTTAGCCAGCGAGGACGTGTCACACACCCTAACGCGTCCTTAACCCTAGCTGACGCGTCCTAGAGTAACGGATGAAGATCCTCGGCATCTTGGATCTTATGCGTCCCTAGCTAGCCTATGCTTCTCTCATCCTATGCGTCCCTAGCTACCCTATGCGTTTTGGAGCCTATGCATCTCGCATCCTTAGCTATCTTATGCATCTTGGATTCTATGTGTCCCAAGCCAAAGCCCAATGCGCCTCCAAGGACAGCGCGTCCCTAACTTCTCTTATGCGTCTCTAAGGCTTATGCAACTCCAAGGCCAATGCATCTCCAAGGCCAATACGCTGCTAGATTCCACAACGCGTCCTAGCTTAGCAATGTTAGTCTCCGCGTCTCAGCTCCTTAGCGTCTCTATCCTAGCACGCCCATGGCCAACACGCCCTGGGATTAGCTTTACATTCATACTTAACAACTTAGCCACAAATACATATGCGCTAACACCTTAGTGATAACTATATTATTGAAGTGCTAACTTCAAACCTCTTTGACATTAGCTTCCTAGCCTTAGTATAACTGATATTTACTAGAGGTTGTGCATATTGGTCTTACTCCTGAGACGTTAGCACATTAGCCTTTTATATTAAAATAGCAAGCGCATTCTTATTTATGCTAAGTAGCTAGTACTAGCTTTGCTAGCTACTTCCCTTGGAAATACGTCTTTCTTCTCAATATGGGTCCAACATTAAATCTTATGTGAATTCTAATAGGTCTCCTTGCTTAAGAAGCCCTCTACAACATTTGGCCTCAAATGCCTCTCAGACTTACGATAAGTCACTTCTGATATAATACTTAGCTATTAAATGTCTATATTACTCCTAAGCAAGTACATGACTACTGAACTTCCCAGAGTCGACACTAATCAGTCTGATTATACATCCAGTGAGTTGCGCGACTTTCCTCACTTACTTAGGAAGTTATTTGACTTAAATTTCCTTGACTTAATCAAAATAATAGTGGCTTATGACTCCACTATTTCCATGAGATATCAAATAAAACACATGGGGGATTCTCATTCGAGTATTGGTCTGGCGGTCTACGGCAACCGTGGGTGGTGACACCACCTCCACGAACAAAAAGGTAACAAGAAGTGCGACGGTTACAAAGCAGTTGAGAGGTTGAGGAGTAGTGGTCAAACATGTCTTCCCTACTTTCCAGCCACCCCCCACTACAATCTCCATAATCATCACTTTTCCACCTCTTCCTAACTTCCACGACTTACAAGAAATCAGTGTGTCTTCTTTGAACTATAAAGAGATGATTCTCATCTATTAATATCAAACAAAAAAACACAAGACAATTAGTCAGTAGAAACAAAACATACAGAATTAGCGATTCCTCTCAGAGAATTCTTTTTCTTCTTCACACTACCTATCACATTGATATTTCTCAACCTTCTTTGCTTCCCTCCCCTAAGACCTACCTTAATATTTTCTACCTTTATGATTGAAGTAGGACGTGAACGGCCATTTCTTGGTTTAGGCTCGTCTTATTCGATTTTGATCTCTCGAACCTACGATTTTACCGTAATTTTTTTTCACCCTAAAACACCAGTTTTGCGTTTGGCTCCCAGAAAATTCAATATTAGAGTTTCAGTCCCAGGATCGTAATTGGTCGTCTTGACCGTTGGAATACACATTTATGTCACAAAATGACTAAAATATCCCTAATATTCACCCAATTTACCAATTAAACCAGACGGATCATGTCCCCGTAGTCGGCTAGAGTTGTCTCGTAAAAACGAAGATGAAAGCATTATAAAGTTCTGTTATAATTTTCAATAGAATATTGATAAGCACTTAATTTATATACTTTTAGCGTCTTATCTATATTTATTAGTATTCGTATTTATATTAATTATGTTGTTTTTGTGTTTTTATAGGTTCTATCCATGAAACCCAAAATTACAGAGATAAGTGGCTAAATTGATGTTTTACGATGACACAAACTAGTACTGTTTACGGACCTCAGGTGGAATAAATGAGTTTGCATGTTGAGTTTCTAAACTCAAAGATTTGGGCGTAAAAAGAATAAATGATTAAGAAGTGAGCACATGGTTTAGTGGATGTTCGGTCAAAAAACGGATAAAAGAAAGTAGAGATGAGACGTGGCATCAGTATAAGGTGGGGTTGAGATAAAGTAGAGGTTAGGAAAAGAAGTTAGCACGTGGTGGTAAAGAGAAAGAGAGGCAACAAAGAAGAGGGAGTTGGGTTGATCGGTGTGTTGGACTTTAGAAGATGGACGTTGAAGCACGACGTGGCATCGAAAAAAGGGAGAAAAAGTGGACTGGCACGTGGACCAAGAAAAGGTGGGGTTAGTCTTTGGCTCTGTTCGGAGAAGATATAAAAGGGAGAGGAGGTTTTGTTTTTAGGAGTGGCGAAGAGGAGAGAGGATCAGAGAGAAAAAAACCTAGGGAGAAGCGTTGAAACAGATGAGACAGGCGCTGAAAGGGACATCTGCTTTTGGTGATTGATTAAGAGAGAAGAAAGGTGGAGGAGGAGAGAAGGTTGATTGATTGGAGACTTCGGTGAGAGAGAGAACCTAAGGGAGAGAGAGGGTTAATTTTCTCTTTTGGGGGAGAGAGGCTGGTGGAGGTATCGAGTAAGGGGAGTTGCGGCTGACATTGGTGAGAGGTGAGAGAAAAGAAGATTGATTGGAGAGAAACAAGAAAGAAATGGTAGGGGTGTGATGGATGTGTTTGGCGTGAGAACAGAGAAGGTGGAGTCAGTTTTCTGGTTCTGGACGGAGAAGAAAGTTGCGGTTTGACGGTTGTTGGTTGTTGGCTGGTGCTGATACCGAGACAGAGAAGAAAAGACGAAAAACCAGAAGTTGAAGAGATATTAAAAAGGGTTTAATATTTTCCCTCTCTACTTTTGTTATATCTTTTTATCGGTTTTAAGAAAACCATCTTCATGTTTTGCTAGATTTTCTGACTAGGGTTTTGGGTAGAAACCAATTTTCATTATGGAAAACTCATAAATAAATGGTTTAAATGTTTAGTAATTTATCTTCATTGTTTGTTTGATTAATTATTGCATAAATAGTGGAATTGATCATATATGCTTTTCGTTTGATATGTCGTGCTGAGATTAGATTCTTTGACCGTCTATGCTCACAAATTGATATTTGATTCTTTGAAACTATATATTGATTAGATAGCTCTACTGATTGTTTATGCTTTTAAATTGATATGCCATGCTTAGTAACATTTGATGGGATATACTTTTCGATTGATAAGCAATTCTTTAGAAATGTCAACTTGGAAGCGAAGAGAATTACAGTGGTGAAACAATAATTTTGGAGATTAGATGTGAGTTCTATATATCAAATTGGTGAAAACCGAAAACCCTAGTGTCCTCTCTACTTGATCACATTATATATTTTAGCTAGTTTATTTTATTATTTTCTCGTTCATTAGCATTTTCGAAAATCCAAAAATCCAAAAGATATTGTTTCTGGTTAGTTTATTAAGAATATTGATTACAGTATCCCCTCTCCCTGTGAGTTCGACACGTACTTGTCGTTGTATGCATTGTAGACACCGTATGATTGCGGTATTTATAAATAGGGTATTCCAAAATCCTATCAAATATCATCGCCCATGTACTAACACCGCACTATATTAAGCTGCTACAAACACTAGTCTACTATCTAATTTTGTACTAGAATGTAGTTGAGGCCGAATTAACCCTAGGAGAAATTCAACATCAGTCGTCCTCTTTACGTCTATCGCAAGACCCTAATCACATGATTCCCATAGATGATATCCTTTACAGGCCCAGAAGTTGCTTCAGGCGAAGTGAATACTTTAACTAGCTTGCCTCTAACATGCAGCCTATCGATTTTCTTTAGATACATTTCAATCAAAGTAATGAAACTCTGTTTTCTTATGAGGGACCTTCAAGAGAAAATAAGATATCAATCAAACCTCAATAATTAGGATAGCTTACTCTCTTTAAAATGTTCTAGAGATGCCTAATTAATTGTACCTCACGTGACCAATTTAAACACAAGTTTAGATATCAATCTTGTGGAATTATAAAATCTGAGATGAAGAACACTTTAATATTTCTATCAATCTTATTCTCTAATTAGTATAGAAGAAGAGACAAACCTTAGAATAAACAAGAACTACGATGATCAAGAAAAGATTCAGAATATCAAGGATCTATCAGGTAAAAGATAGTCTGACCGGGATTCATAAATCCCTTACTGAAAACTTTAAAAGTCGTAACCTAATACAATTTCATTAAAAAACCTATGTATTTAGAGAACGACTCTAGCCGTAACTAGGACACAACGTTCTAGGATTGAGATTCTAGGTTGCAAAGAGTCATATATTTATAATGATGAATTAGGCTAGATTGCTTAAAGTTCAATCAATTGTTTTCTTGGGGACAAAACAAGTTCGTGAACTAGTTTTCATGTTTATAAATTACTTTGATCCCAAGCAAACTTAACTTATCAATATAGATTGATTTCAAAGAATGGAAACCATGTAAGAATGTGTGAATTTTTTCTTGATTTACTAAGAAGAATATGCACCTGGGTATTTTTTGGTTAAAGACTCGTGAAAAAAGTTAGCTCACAATGGACCAAGTAATTATCGTGAACCATCAAGAAATATTGGAGTTTAGTAACACCAAAAAACATGCCAGTTCGCAAGCTGCTTTTTTCAGTTTGGGTATATGTAATATTTTGAAGTGTATAGTAGTTATTCATTTTCCTTTATTTTTTGCTTAGATTTTTCTCCTTATATTTTATTAGAGTAAGTCAGGTGGGACTAGGCAAATCTTCCCTTTTGTTGTGCTAGGTGGATGGGAAAATCCATTTTATGGCAGTGGCAAATTTGTATATTGGATGAACCTGAGTCGATCAGAGCAACTTGGGACGGTCATCCTAAGTTGTTTCAACAATGGTTGAATTTTATAATAGCCAAAAAACGGATATAATTCCAAACACTATAAATACACCCCTCATTCAACTTCAGTCACACCAAAATCAATCTTCTCTACATATTTTCTCCATAAAAAACTCCTTTATAATTCATATTTTGCTTCTCTAAATATTTTCAAAACTACCATGTCTTAATCTCAATATATTAGTCGAACAAGAAATAGAAAAACACCTAGGAATAAGCATAGTCAACCTATACCGATGACACAAGAAGGTTCGGATGAAGTGAACAATCCCAATCTACTTTGCGGTCGAGAATTAGCCACAGTTCAAGGTCATCTGTCTACAAGAACAAAACGAAATAGTGTTCATCGAAAACCAAAAGGTGGTTGGTATGAAGTTAACAAAATTTATGCAAAACTTACTCCTGGTGCTAAAATTATTGTCGATAAATTTTATTTAATTACTTTGTACTATATAAATGCGAGAAACATTCGACCAAATTGGTGTTTACATTGGTGGAACGTTGGTGGTATACTACACACACATTTCATTTTCAAGACTTCGAAATAGGTATGTCATATATTTTTATTTATAATTTTTATGCAATCAATATGAAGATTACATGAAATCAACAATTTTAATGTTTTTACAGGAATAACACCATTAGATTTATATTTTCTACTTGGGATATCTTGCGGTTTGGGAGATGATGATCCATTCAACCAAGAGAGTTGGTTGAATGAAGACCGATATAGATATGAACTTCCGTTGTACTTTAATTTAACAACAAAGAGGTCCTTCAAGACCTTAAGAAATGGTGGAATTCCTAATTCCGTTTTAAAAGCATATATAGTCAACGAATTATATGGTAATACTAATTCGTTAACATATGAAACTGACAACGATACACAAGTTGCCAAGTTCCTTATTTTATGGTTACTTGGTTCATGTTTTTCCCCCAACTCAAGCGTTAATACTTAAGTAGGATGGCTAGAGGCGTTGCGAGATATGGAAAAGGCTATCAATTATGATTGGGAGTCCGTTATATTAGCCGAGTTGTACGTTAGTCTCAATATCACATTCTTGGGTTCATCAAGCATCAAAGGTTTATGGGACCTCCTTGAGGTAAATATGATAATAAATTTACAAATATTTAGCAAGTTAAACTAATTTTATGTTGTTTACTTCAACTTTGATGGTAAACATATACCAATATTGGTCTACCAAGACTTTATCACTACACCAATTTTTTTTTCCAATTGTAGTAAGGTATGATCGCGGTAGCTAGGAAAACAACCCATCTATATTACGGTTATTCGGGTAACCGGTGTTAGTGCAAAAGTTTTCATAAATTCTTCTCCAATAACTCATACTCACTAAACCATTTTATCGCCGTTCCTCACCTCTAGCCGGATAACATAGTACAACGTTTCTACATAGAGATAGATCTTCATCTACAGTAAACTCCGCATGATTAGTATACAGCTGAGCCATTACTCGAAAAATTATGGGTGTAAAATGTAGAGAAGGTGTGAAAATAACTTTAATTATGGGTGTAAAAGTTGGAGAAGGCGTGAAAATTATGGAAGTGAAAATAGTTGAATTTATAGAACTATTTTGTGGAACTAGCCGTTATCAGCTCAATCTAGGAGGATCGTCTAAGTTTAATTTGCTACGACAACAACTACATTTTAGTATCACCCCAGCCGTTGATTTTTCTTTAATCCAAAGGTCTACGTATAATTATAATCTCGATCGCAGCTTTTCATCTAGGTTTAATCCAACGGCAATTTTATATTTTAATAATAATTTTAATTAAATGTAATTTGATTTTAACAATATTCATAAATTCTAATTAAAATGCAATTCTTAATTTTAATTAATTATAATTTGATATAAAAGGGAACAAACAAGCTTAATAATTTAATTAAATTAACTAAAGTTATATTAAACCACTAATCTTCATTATATTAATTTACTAAACTATGCTTTTGTTTACAAGATGTAAACGAGGGCAGTAAAAATTTAAATAAGCAGTACAATAAAAATCTCAGACAATTTTTTAGCTTCCTGTTTATCTTCATTTGACGTAAGTTCCAATGATGTGTTTTTGAGAAGATTCTCCTTGATTTTTGTGAGCAGTACTACGGTTAACTTTCAAATTTTCTTTTCCTTCATTTTTCTTGCCTTGAACTTTTTTTTTCTTATAGCTGCAGATTTAACTTGGTTAACATCTATATTTCGAAGACCTTTTTGCTTTTTATCATTCTCTATTTTTTATAACCATCACATATCTTACTAATAGCATCTTCGAGTATGACTTCCTAAAAATCAAGTTGGGTTACAATTTTTGCCTTTTTTTTTTTTTGAATTTTTTTCTACATATTTTGAGATTTAGAGTTTGAGATGGAAAGATAAAGATTGAGGTGAAAGTATATGACTTTTTAGATGTAGAAGGTTTGATTTTGGAGTTGAAATTAGTTGAATTTATAGGGAGTGAAATAAGAGTCGTTAGATGAATTAGTCATTATCGGCTCAACATAGGCCTAGCGTCTCAACTAGAGCCGAGTCTCGGCCCAGGTAAAGCCGAGCGGCTCTACTTGATTCACTCATCTCGGGTTGAGACTCTTGGTTCAAACTGAAACAACTTTGACAAACCCTCAGATTTGAAGGTTTAACAATCCATTTTGCCAGTTTACTATACCCACCATGGACACAAAATTGGCATTTTGCCAGTTTGCTATGCCCACTAGAATTGCTCTTAGTATCTCATGTTTGTTAGCAAGTGGAAAGGATTAAGGATTGTTTACACTTGCGCTGGTAATAAAAAGTACAATAAATGAATTGGAACCAAAAGTCCATTGGTCTAATCAAGGTCGTATTCCAGATATTAAGAGCTCATTCTCTAGCTGAAAAAGCTAGAGAGGATTGTTCTGGTCTTGAGTTTAGATATTAAGAGCCCGTTCTATAGCTGAAAAAGCTAGAGATGATGGGTTTTTTTTTGTTTTTTTTTTGATAAGTCAAATAAAGAGATGATGGTTCTGGTTCTGAGTTTTACGACAATTTCCCGCCTAATGTTTCCAATTGGGTCAGGCAGGATTACTTTGATGTAACTGGATAATTTCATAAATAAAGCTTTTATTTAAATAAAAAGAAAAATGAAGAAAAAAGTACAGTATCTCAAAGGTCCTCTAATGAAATACGGTAAATCAAAAGAAACTTCCATTTCAAGCAGATACTATTATAAAGCTCAAAAATCCCCAAATGGAAGTCGACCAGAAAATTTCACTTGCATTACTCAAAAAGAAAACCACAAGCAAACACAATTTCATTTTACTAAGACGATGAAGAGAAGGAGAAGGGTGTAACACCTTATTCTTTTATTCGTGTTTCCTTCTCCTCCGCAGTAATGTTGCTCTGTTCTGGTTACTACTGCAACAGTTTATGTTAAGTAAATGACATTTATAAAAATAAAAATAAATACCTAAACAAAATAATACAGAAGGCCCACAGAGATTTATCTCGAATAGCAAAATAGTGGAAGCTACAAAAAAAAATAATGTGGAAACCCTAACAAAACTCACTCCATCCGTTTTTTTTTTCTTTCTTTCCAGTGGACTACAATATATACCTTGTTTTCTTCTCTCAATTTTTTATGTCTTCATTACCAGTCAGTCAAAATTGTTTGAATGAACAGCTTAAAAGATAAGCAGTTTTTTAAGGGGCCATGAGTCCTTCGATTGTATAGACAAGTGACTCTGCCCAGTCCTTCTTGAATAGCAGTGTTTGTAGTGTCCTCATAACATCGTAATCTGGATCAAGCTTCCGCTGCCATCCCTGAAAAGACGGAAATACAAATAACAAAATGTCATAATCATCTCAACTACTCCCTCCGTTTCTGGAAAAGTGTTACTATCATATTTCATTTTAACCTAAAAATAGGTCAATTTGAAAAAGTGATAGTAACTCTTTTCCTGAAACGGAGGTAGTATTATAAACTACGATGCATACAGTTTTACATCATGATCAGATCTACATGCTATAAATTGGTTTAGAGATTCAAAAACCAGAAGCTTGGTTTCCTTAAGGAGGATTCAATTTCAATTGATATCTTCACATTTTGACAGACAAATTGCTACATCACTTAAATTTCTAATTGTTTAAACCACACTAGATAGATAGATGAAGAAGATTTGCCAAGTGTCATTTAGTGCATATTTTCCAAGCCTCTGGAGGTTAGACAATATACAGACAACCCCACAGACGCATATTGAGATGTATATTCATAGACAATCGTGATACGCCACAAAGAGTTGCAAAGACCAAGAATTTTTACCAACAGGCAGCAATCACCTAGCTAAATCTTGTGTGAGTCTACTCAACACTACATTATTGCATATGAAACCAGGTTAATTCACATGTAGCCTATATGATAAAGCAAATGTGATTCGTGTATCAAATATGATTTTCTAATTTGCTCACTGGATACCCACCATCAAATGAGCATATTAAAAACAAAAAGACAACAGGCATTAGATTGCAACTGAAAGTAACAAGTAATTACCTCGAGCACCAACATAGTAACCATCACAGTGCAAACATTGCCATCAACATTGACTTTGTGACGTCGAACTTGCTCAAGTAAATGATGCATGCAATCGGCAGGGTGGACTATATCACCTTCTGGGGTGCCCCAAAAAGCAAATGACTTTGACACTTCCTGATAAAATACCATGATGTTTGAGTAAAAGATGTAGATAGCTAAAGAAAACTGCAATCAAGAATTCCTCATAAGCCATTCATTTACAAGATAACACTAAAATGAAAAAACCAAGTGATAACAGTTCAGTTAATGTGTGCTTAAAGCCTCAGATTCTAGATCATCACCACAATACTACAGGGTTGGCAAAACATGAACTAGCCGATTGGATTTCTTACAAAATTCTGTAGGCTACCCTAATTCCTAATAGAATTGTACAATCAAGGGTTCACCTATCTAAACACCTGCTCAATGTTCTTCTGTAACGGACATCTTTCTAGTTTCTTGAAATCAATAATTCACCATTCACATCTAATAACCAGAGTATTGGGCTCTTAAGATTATTCGGGCTCTCCAGAGTTTCTAAGCAAATTGACTGGGATGCATTTCACTTCAAGAACTTCCAGATAGATAAAGAAGATTATTCTTACCATAAATGCGTAGTTAAATCACGTGGTGATGGCTGTGGTCATGTGGTGCTTACTAGGCAGTAGTAGCTACAAATTAGGTTGGTAGTACTTAACTATGTGAGAGATAGTATAAATAGCTAATTCAAAATATATGAAGGAATAAATATTGGCAGATTAATTAGAGATTACGAAATAGGAATGAAATTTTTTCTCATGATATTAAAAAGTCAACAAGATATTAAGATGACAAACAACAGTACAGGCATTTAATCAGTCAATGTTAAGCTACAAAGATCTGCAACAAGCATGTTACCTCAATGAATGCTTTTGGGTTTGGACAGTTCTGTTGTTTTGATAACCTCAAGGTGCACTCTGCAGCTGTGCGGCCATCACGAACTGCAACAGCCTTAAAGAACTCCAGTAAATTTACTCTATCACTCTTAGAGAGCTCAGCCGTCATCCCAACATCAAGGAAAATAACATGAGGCCTCGATTTAAAGAGCTTCTTACGAGAAGGCTTGCCTTTAGGTACCCGGACAAGGATATTTCCGGGATGCATGTCTGCATGGATAAAATTATCCACCTGAAAGATAATTGCACTGATTGTAATGCCAACACAATATAGGACGAAGAAAACAACCATGAAGATCATTGACTCTGATGATTATTCTTCATGAATATGACCAATACTACCTATTAACTACCTGCCCAAATGTAACAGTATTGCACTAATATGTTTCAGATGTAAGTCATCATCTGGTCTGTGACGTTTCTTTGCATTGATTTGTTTCATAAATGAAAATAACATATACGCCATTATTATTTTGATGCAAGAGTAAATACAGAAGTAACTTACCAGAAGCATCTTCAGAAGCGCGTGAGTACCAATGTGAGCAAGAGCACTTTTCATTCTTTCATGTCCTACATTCTCATCAACATATGCTGCAACACTTTCTCCATTCTCAAAAGTCTCCACCAAAACAGCAGGATGCACCAGAGGATATAAAGGCTTTGGGAAAGAAACATCTTTCCATTGTCGAAAATTGTAAATAAAACGACACAACTGTGCTGCTTCTCTTGCAAGATCTACTTGAGACATCATAAAGACAGCAAACTGTTGTACACTTTCATCAAGTCTCAACCACTTCAATGCCGGGATGAAGTTTGAAATTTTGGCAACCACATTAATAATTGCAAAATCTGTTCTAATTGATTCACCAACACCAGGATGTCTAACTTTCACAGCAACCACAATTGGCTTCGACTTTTGACCTGGGTATCGAAATCTCAAAGTAGCTCGATGTATTTGGGCAATACTTCCTGATGCTACAGGTTCCTCCTCAAAATCCTCAAAGATTTCCGGAAGTTTACGACCAAATGCTTTTTCAATAGTTTTTTTAGTGTAGGCAAAGCTATGAGCTGGGGCTTTGGTGTGAAGCTTTGAAAGCTCGGTGCAGAGATCTCTAGGAAAGAGATCAGGTCTTGTAGCTGCCCATTGTCCCCATTTTATAAATGCTGGACCTGCTTTTTCCAGTGTAACACGTAAAACACGAAGCCATATTTTCCTGAAGTTCTCACCCATACAATCCGCAAATGGAGCCATTGCTATGCTGGGTGAAAACAGAATTGCCAAATACATGCTTCTGAATAATAACATGATTCCGTCAAAAATTGAGAACAAAAATGAGCTCAAATAAAGATGCCCATTTTGTGCATGCATGTAAATACTATTACTTGTTGCAAACTGTTCGCTGTGTCCGTCAGCCCAAGTCCTTTGCGTCCATGCTGGATTTCCAAGGACTAGTGCAAAAATGCTAGGAACTATAACTGGTGACCTGGTCAATGCCAAGCTCACAGCACAAGCTATCTTACTTATGGGAGGGAAAGAAGGCCCATTGTAAGAACATATCTGATAAAGCCTCTTCCAGGCAACTTGAGCATGATGTATCACTATATTATTACTTGTTGAAAGTAGAGAATTTTTTGTGTAACTGCTACAAAAATTTGACTTGGCCTTACAATATGAATACGAAAGATGTCTCTGACTGCTATACTGTGAGTATAATCTAGGAATGGAGGAAGCTGGTCCAACTGTAACAAGAGCCCCATGCTTCTTTGCCCCCAAGCAACTGTTTCTTTGCTCTAGAAAGAGGCACCCAACTCCTCTATTTCTTCCCAGTGTCAAAAACCTGCATGTTTTATGGTTGTGCTATAGAGTCAAAATATTCTCAATGTAGCAGATGCAAACACTAAATTGTGGTCAGCTAGCAAATGCACCATATAAAATTTTGTGTTTCATTATCGAATGTGCAAATGCGAATGCAACCTACGATGCAGATTGCTCAAACTGATTATACTAAGGACTTTAAAACACCTATTAGTTTTAACATGAATTGACACATGTATGACAACTCTATAAACAAAGTTAAGCTGAATGTGCATGCTCATAGGCATATTCAAACAAAAATAGATCAAAATCAGCAAACCCAAATTCAATTATCAATCTCTAACCCTAAAATCACCAATAAATAATAACAATAAAACCCACATAAGCTCACATCAGAACTAATAACTCGTATTTTCAGCATTAATAACAAGCCCTAGAAAAACAAAAGAGGGAAATAATTGTAAGACATGGATGATTACCTGTACATGGTCATTGATTGATTTTAAGCGTAACGTGTATATCAAGAAGGTGGGGGTTAAGTATTGTTACTGATGGCATTTTCTATTGCACTCGGAAAAAACAATCATGGTTCTAATTGCAATCATTAGCGTTTCCAACTGCCTATCTTCTTCATTACCTTCAAAAAGATGAAGAAGAATCTCTGTAGAAACCTAATTTGGTAGGAAAGGAGGAGATCTATTTTTTTATCAAACTAAAAGAAGATATGCAACGTCGATTTTTTTCTTTCTATGGTGGTCGATCGCAAATAAGGAAGAGTAAGAAAGGGGTAAGCAAAGAGAGTTTTTCTCTTGAAAAACTAAAACACACCGCTTCGGTGAGATTGTCAAGTTGCCCCAGACCGTTGTCGGATTATTTGTACCCGTACCGTACCCTATCCAGTTTTAACTGTTACAGGAGCAAACAAGTTTGAAATCGAAAACATATAGATAAGATGAAACAAGATAATCTTGGAAAAGTGTTCTTCGGTTGTAAAATCTAATCTAAAAAGTGTTATTAGGCTAATCCCTATGGTACCTCTAATTTAAGATTTAACTTGATAATCATATCAGATTGAATCAGCTACTGTCAACTATGGTTCATGATTGATGCGTCCAATGGTTAGGCGTAAATAACTGAACATAAAATTTTAATTCATTTTAAATCTGATGACTCATATTTGATTGGACGCAAAAAGTAAATTTTCTGTACACCCAACCATTGGAGCAGACGTTCAAGCAGACCTTTGAACACTACCTTGAATTAAGGGATTTCACCATGGTTTTCTCAAGTTGAATCTTGATTTCGGATACCATAGCGATTAGCCTTACAAATCTTAATCCTGGTGCATACGCACTGGAGTATCCAATTTCCATGTCACATTATGGGACAAGTCAGATCATTGGTAATTAAAATTCACAAGAAATTGAAGATTACAAAAATCAATAAGCCATAACAACTTAATTTTATTTGAATTCATATCGACTTTCATCAGAAAATATTTGATTCAAATAGTTTTATTTTTCACTTTTCTAAGGAATTATTTTAAAATTTTAAGTTTGTTAGCCATCAGTAAAATAAGATTTGATCATATATTTTTGGGAAAAAGACTTATAACATTGGTTTCATCATTGTAGTTTGTCGTATTCGGGCAAACAAATATAGCTTAAACAATGATGACGTAGCCACAAGTCAATATCACAAATTTAAGGTCCGTAAACTGAAAAACTTAAAATTTTAATTTTGTTATATCTTTAATTCTTTATAAATAAGAGACTTGTTTCTACCATTGAGATAGTTATAGTTGAACTTGTGTTTCCAAGTTTAAGCTTGTGTCTTTTAGAAGGGAATGTCTTAAAGAGTGAAAGGTTGTGTATCATTAGGTATAACTTTAGATGCATATTTGGCTTTTCATGTACAGACATATTCCTTTATTCACACCAGGATCTTATGACATAGTAATAACTTATCAAAAGTTGGTGACGTGGCTTTACCGTAATCAAAATAATTATGATGACGTCATGTGGCAACTTTAGGTCTCCACGAAACAAGTGATTGTTAAATCAAAATCAATTCCCAAATAGATGTCAAATCCAAACCTAATAATTTTAATCTTCAAATTCGGTTTTTCCATGAGAGTACTTCTATGGGTTTCTAGTGGAGATGTCGTTAGGTGCAAATAGTACGGTGAGATGGAGTAACTATCAAAAACTATGTATTTACAAAATGTTCTGTAATTAGTGATTTCATACATATCAAAAACAAATTTTCATTGTGGTGCTTGTTAGTCTCTGTATCTATAAAATTATAAGCTTTTATCTCGCATAACAAGTGACAATTACTGTCAGTTTCATTTTGAGAATTGGAAATGGTCCTTTCCTTTTTTTTTTATTTTGGGACTATTGCCTTGTCGCATATTAACAAAGAGGTAGTTAAAAGGGAATTTGAAGAATTTCTAAGGATTTTTAAGAGAGTCTCCTAATCTCCCTTGTTAAGTATTTTCAATTTTCTAAAACTCCATGTTATTGGATTGTGATTTTTTAAGAGTCACTCAAACATCCTTGTTATTAGATTTATATTTATAAGTCATGGATTTATAGATTTTAGAGACGTTGGAGGACTTTTATAAGAAAATAGGCATGCCAAAAATCTCTCAGGTGAGATTTTTGGAGACTTTGAAATTGAACCTTCAATTGGGGAATACCCCTACATATTTAGGGATACCTAATTAAAAAAAATAGAGACATTTTGAAGTAAAATTAATAACTCCTTATCCATATATTTTTTGTAATGGCTAAACTACCCTTACACTTTTAATTTATTTTAATTTTAAGTTTTTTTTATCTTTAATTAATTTATTTTTTATTTATTAATTTTAATTTTTTAATTTTTTTTGATTTTTGATTTTAAACTTCATTATTTTTTTTCTAAGAAACTCAAAGTCGGCATGGTAAAATGAAGAATAACATGTCGATTCTAGACATTCGACATTGAAACGGATGAACACCATGACGATTATTGTTGACTACCTTTTTCAGTCGGCATGATTGAAATTTTTTGACAATGCCGATTGTTGTAGTTTTTATTCCAGAAACTAAGATTTATGAATTAGCATTGTTTATGTAATGAATACCTTGTCGACTGTCAACAAAAGTCGACATGGTGTTCATCTGTTTTAATACCGATTTTACCATGCCGACTATGATTTTTTATAGAAAAAAAATAAGTTTAAGAAAAAAAATTAAATTTTTTTTAAAATAAGTGGAATATGAAAGGGGTAACTTAGTTATTTTATAGTTTGAGGACACCCCTTATCAGTTTTTCTAGGTTGGTATAATTTTAAGTACCCCAAATTTGTAGGGATATTCCCCAATTAAAGGTTCTTGAAATTTGGGTTATTTTCTCATAAGCATCAAATTCACATACAAAATATTTTTATTTTATTTTACAATGGTCTAGCATTCAGACTCTATTGTTTTACATTCACTGTATACTTATTTGCATTGCATGATAGCACTCTCACATTGTCAAGAAAAGAAAATATTAATAGAAAAATAAACGAAGAAAAATAAGAAAAGAAAACACAAATGGTGTGATAATATACTAATTTTTTGTGACAATCGACACGTATTTTACGATATATTCATTGTACTTTTGTTAACATTATAATTTGCATACTAAAAAAGTTTGTAGATATTATTATACATTTTTTTGTCTCTACAAATCACAAAAACTCTCTAAAAAACCACTAAATTTGTATCTATAAGTCACAAAGACTTTCTGTAATACTCTCATAAAATCATTAAAAATCTCTAGATTTATAGAGAATCTCCAGGCGTCGCTCAAATAAAAATCTTTAAAAGTCTATAGAATTCTCATTTGACTACCTCCCTGTAAGAGCAAGAATAGGCACTACTGTAGGGGTGGCTCTTTGATACACGGGTACAACATTAATCATCAGTATGCAACAAAGTTCTTACAGTATTTGTATCTGAACTCCAATCTAAATATTCTCTTTTCAGTCTGCATTTGGGTGTTCGAATAATATCCCTTCTATAGATTGGATGCAGGTTTGATATTAGATCATGTGTGCTCCCAGTTTTAATAGTAAATAGTAGTTTATATTCATGCATAATAATCGAATAAAAATCTAACCTACAATTTCAAGTTGATAATTTTTTAATGATTTTATCTAATAAACAGAGAAAAATATCAAATAAGAAGATAGATAAAAATGATAATAGTTATGGTCAAGATTGATTTGACTTTTATATGTGGCACATAGGAGAAATAAGAATTGAAAAATAGATTAATTTTAGAGATTGTAAGGGAGATGAAAAATATAAAAAATAGGGGTGGAAAATAGGGAAAACCTTGTTTATCTATAATACTCCATTTATTCCATTTTAGATATGGAATTAGAGTATTTCACGCAGTTCAATGTAGTCAATCTCGGCCGTTACGGCCAAGATTGTGGCGATTTTCAAGGTATCGGTCATTTTCCTTGACGATATCCGAGATCTCGCTCCACGCGATTTGAACGCGAATATCGGCCGCGACGCCCGTATCTCGGCCGCGTCACCCGTATCTCGGCCGATATTGGACCCAAAAGCTCTTTTTTGAAAAAAAAAATTGAATTTTTTTTTTTGATTTTTTTTTGACAAAAAAGTTGGACCCAAAGCTACTAATGACATCATGGCTCTCGAAATCTGATTTATAAAAAAAACTTATGTTACCAAAATTCTAGATGAATTCCATCACCAACCCGAGCCAATGATCTAACCCCTCCTTTGTCTTTGATTCTAATGCACGAAACTTTGAATCTTATCTGCATTGTTCTTCTTCTTCTTCCCGAATTGAGACCTAATCAAGTCAAGGAAGGTAGGATGATAGCTTTGAAAGGAAAAATTGGTTTAGGTTGATTCTTATTTTTGTTTGATGAATGAATTGAATGTATGGCTTCCGAATGATGGATTTATCTTAAACTTATCATTGCAAGAACTAGAAAGAATTTAGAAGTTATGAAAATCTGCAGCTGTAGTGAATGAAAAATGGTACATAACATGTTTGTGTTATTGCCTGAGTGACCATCTCTTTTTTGCCTCCAGCACATAGCTTGTTGTTTAATTAGAGTTGGTCAAACTTGGTCTTAAACTTTGAAATTAGAGTTGTAATATGCTCGTTGTTTAACTCATTATTTGTTTTTCTTTCTTAAAATTTATGTTTATGTATTATATTTGAAATAAATCTAACATTTACATTTATCCGATATTTTCACCGATAATCTCCCCGAGATCAAGGTGTCAAGGTGTCAAGGTCCCGGCCGCGACGCGACCGAGATCCGAGATTCACTACATTGACGCAGTTTAAGAATAAAGAGAGGTATATCAAAAATTCATCTATATAAAAATCTTCAAATATTAATTGTTATTATTTAAAATAAAAAAATTTATGATTTCAAGATAAAATATAAGAGTATTGTTAAAAATGGTATAAAAAAATATGAAAACTCTTAAATATTATGAAACTAGCAAAAATTCTTGTATCCTCATCCAAAGTAAATTGGAAAGAGGATTATTATTATTATTATTATTTCTTGTATTGCCACTATTAAAATTTTTTATATATAAATACTTTTGAAAGATCTATCAATAAGCATACATGTATATCATAAATTAAAGAGAATTTTAGTTTAAACCCCCTATTTGAACCTTTAATTATACAAGCAACCCTAAATACAATTTAATTATTCTCCTTCCTCCCATTAAGTGAGACGAAGTGTTAGACGGCAGTTGACTAAAGAGTTTTATTATACCTTAACCTAACCCTAAACTGGCTAATGAGTAATAACATCTGATCAATGAGTTGATCAAAGGAATCTCTACCATTATAAAGTTGGAACTGAGATGTAAAAGCATTGAACGATAGTAATGGATTACATTTACTTAATCCAACAACAAAGATTAAATGATATATATTGAATCTTGTTTAGATATCGACCATACATCTTCATTCCCTGTCCAAAACATCGTCACAACTGCGGCCAACTCCGTTTCATTGCAGCCACCACCAAAATCGCCACCATGTTGTCATCATATCTCCTAACAGAATATACATCTTCCATTCATTTATATCATTTTATTCGTTCGCTTTCATCATCATTAATATCAAAAACCCAAAATTAAAAATACCAGAACATCACCATTACCAAATCCCAAAAAACCTAGTTTTATTAATTACCAATAAGAAAAATTAATCATGTGTTCATATATATAACTTCATGATCATAGCCAAACACAGTGGTCAGTAATTAAAACAAACTCAATGATCATTGTCAAACCCATCTTGAAAATTTCTCCAATTTCTGTAGCTTTTCAACGAATACACTTTCTTCCCATCTTTGCCATCAAATTATAAACCTTAATTGATTTTATAACTTGTGAGAAATTTTAAAACTTTCGTTTAACTGCGGGAGAATTAAAAACAAAAACAATATTAGTTCCATAATTACTAAACTTGATCCACATATGAAGGATAACAATCAATGCAATTAAAGTGGTGTTCTTCAAGATTTTGATGTTGAATTGAGCTTTAGGTTTTTCAGTTGGATTTGGGATTTTAATTTCATTTACGATACGATGAGTATGCTATTGATTTGTTAAGTGTGAAGAAAAGTCAAAAGTTTAAAATTGTCATTTTCCTCACTTAATGACAGAATGACAGGATGGGGAGATAACAATAATTAATATATATATTTGGGGCTGCTTTAGTAATTAAAGCTTCAATCGGGGGTTTAAACTAAAACACGCTAAGAAAAACCAATATTCAATAATTTAATTGCTTAAACAAAAATGTAATAATAGTACTAATTTGTTTCTAAGAAAATCGAATACTTCTGTGCAAAAGACGTATTTTGGGGTAAATCTTATCATTTGACCAAAAAAAATAAGGTTAAAATAGAAAATTTATTATTTAAATTTTAGATGGGTTCACCGTTTTGATTTTCTAGACGTTAAAATTTAATCTTGAATAGCTTTCAAAAGTTAGCCAAAAGGGAAGTGGTTTTGGAGAAAAACATTTTGTATTTTGTTTTCCAAACACAAATTTTGATAAAAAAACTGTTAAAAGTTTGTTAGAAAGTGCTTTTTATAGAAAAATATAGGGATGCATATAGACCAGACCAGCCCGACTAAACCGTCCAATCTGACCTAATAAACACCTAACCAATCTGAACGCGAGGCAACTAATGGCCCTGAACGGTAAATGGTTTCTAAACCCGAGCTAATTCTGGTGCTATTTGGTTAAGTGGTCGTGTTACAGCTCGTCCTTTGACATCATGCCTAACTTTGATAGTTAGAGTAGCCCGTTAAGCTGGTCTACTATAGAGAAAAGTCTTTGTTTGGGGTAGCTGATGGAAGCCGTCTAAATAAGTAACATATGACTGTATGTTTTAGAGCTATGGTCGTGAATATTTGTCCTGCTTACTTTAGTGACAGTATTTGGTTGTCTACGAATGAAGTGTTTATCAGAGTGTTTGCCCTCAGAAGTATCATTATGGAGTCTTTCTTCTTTCTAAAAGGTTTTGCTCCATTGAACATAATAGCGTCACTCCATCAAATTCTGGTGGTGACCACTTAGGGATTTAGTTTATCCAAGAAGACTGACACGATGTATCTTAATTGTATATGGTGACATGTGATAATATAGCATATCTATGATATTTTTTCCTGGGTCAAGAACTTGTAGAAGCCTTTCTAATAGTTTTCTACCTTTATCCTGTAGACGATGAATAGTCAAATCCTATAGAAAAATAACAAGGTCAATCAAATAAATAATAAAGAGTTACGATCGAAATAGTGAAGTGTAAGAAAACTTCCAGAGTCCCCTATGATCAGGTCGAGGGGTCCTTGACCTAGCCGTATTTTGGAGCAAATTCTCGTCAGAAACTTTGATTTTCGAGCGCCATCAAGCCACTAAGAGTAATGAGTCTGGTTGGATGTTTGCTCCTTTGTTTCTCATGTTCGTCGTGAGCATCATCTTCACCATCAAGGTTGATTGTAAAGTGGATCTCATCCGTGTTATTCTTAGGAGTTTTAGTGCCCATCTGGTAAACATTTACTTAATCTAGATTTGTTAGATGTAACCCTACTGGTCGTTCTAAAAGTGTTTTTCAGATGAGTCAGAATGTCGATCTGAGTGTTTGCAAGATTTTGTTGAATCTTTTGAAGCTCGTTTTGGTTCTTAGAGAATGTTTTTGAGATTTAACAGTGGATTTTAAGTAATAAAACCCACTGGTATTTTTTTTTATAGGAGCCAATATTAAGATGAGCTCAAACATCAAACTTCACTAAGGTTGGGCGTTCTTCTAATGAGAGAGTGACGCTGATAAGGATTCATCATTTCAAACATGTATGTGATGGACATGGAACCGTCCATTGCGGGGTAACGCCTCTTAGAATTCATCTTCGTTATTCTGGAAGCATTACGAGTCGCTGAAAAGTCCATCCTTTGATGTAAAGTTCATATCTAGGTTTCTAGGAATGTTTTGTTATGGATGGTGGTTGGAAATTGGTTACCTCCTTGATAAAAACCATGATTATGATTTATACTGAGATTGAGTGACTAAACTCCCATTGTGGTTGCCAAAATATAGATACCTAAAATAAGGTGGAGGTTGGAACGAAGATTTAGGATATTCAGTGTGAGTTTCAAGAGGCTATGTACGAAAAGTCCTTACCTAGACCAAGGAAATGGTCGTTAAACATCTGCTTTGGTCACAGACAAAGAGATAAATTTTTTCTGAGGAGGGAAGCTGAAAGTAATGAGATCATAGTTTGAGTTGCAAAGAAGTTGCAGACTAAAAGCTCTGAGAGATGAAGAAAGCTATGTTCGTAGTTGTGAACTTGTTAGGTTATCGTGCTTTGAATGACTGGAGTTGGTCTATTTATAGCTTCTCAAAACCCTAATCTCTAGTCGGTAAGATAAGGCTGAGGAGTATAGATAAGCACCTCCTCCTCAATCTTAGGAATAATTAAGGATAAATCAAAAATTTAGTCTACCCTTTGTAGTTGATTCCTTGTGACCGACTATTCTCTTTCTGTGTGAGTAGGATGATACTCACACTGTTGTAGATCGCCAAACCAAAACCCTAAATATATCCCCTCCCCTCCATTTGTGACGTAATCATCAATTGTTTGTGATGTGTCTTATATGGTAGTAATTTCCATAGTTGTCGTAACTTTGATGAAGGAATACTCGAATTTTGCATGTGAAGGCCAGCCTGAGTCATTTGGAAAACTCAAGGAGGCTTGTCATAGACGTGCATGTCATGAGGAGAACACAAGTTTTGATTAAGTCCATCATTGACTTGATGGCCATTTTTCTTAAGAGAGCCAAGGCATGGACGGCTTTGTAGAGAGGATAAGGACTGGTGGAGGTCGAGCATGGAACTAGTGTGTATGTCTGTCATTAGATGAGTAGATGCATGGTTGTCTTTGTAGATAGGCTAAAGTTGATGCCGCTTGTCCAATCAAAAGAGAAAGACGAGTTGTTGTCCAGTTATATGATCAATATGAAGGCTGAGGTCGAGCATCAACCTAACATAACCGTTTGTCTAACGAAAAGCGGAGGTATGGCCGTTCATCTATCGATGAACGATATGGACGTTCGTCTATGGCTGGACGAAAATTGGGTATCCGTTTTTGAAGAGAGAAGAAACCTTAACTTCCCCGTGAGGGTCCCAACAAATGAGTTTGTGAGCCTTGCGGGATGAAATAACCATGAATACGCTTGCAAGGTTCAAATGAATCTCAGATATAATAAACTTAATATTTTGGCCATGGATGTGCTCAAGACTATAGAGACTCGAGCATGATTATGAGTTTTAGTCGTAGAATCGTCCATGAAAGGGTCCACATGTTAAAATAACTGCTGGATTAAGATTAGGCCGTGGGATATGAGGTTCGTCCTATGAGAGTCGAGGCTTAGCCTGCGAGGTTGGAGCGAGGACAGAGGCTCAGGCAGGCGGACTGAGCTTCGAGCATAAGTACTAAGTTCTGAGCATCCAGACTGAGCTACGACCACGTGAGCTGAGCTTCATAAATGAGGACTAAGCCTCGTCTGCATGAGCTAAGTTTTGTCTCATTCGAAGATTGAGCTTTATCTTCGTGGAGCTCAAATTTTTTCTTTATCAACTTTTTCCGGTACTAGTGAAGTTTAATTATGCTTTGACTGAGTAGTTGATTTTGGATTGGCCAACCGGTCAATGCTTATTTTTCCTCTAGTCGTAAAATAACTATTTTTTATTTGATCAAAAAATTACCTCTACATGATTATATGATGAAAAAAAATATATTTTTCTCAAGAATGGTTTAAGATAGAATATTGAATAATTTAATAGATAAAATGAAATAATTTTTTTTCTGAAGAATTTAAAATCTAAAATAAAATCATTCAGGTGCCTACATCTAACCTATTTCTAGAAGATATCCGAAGGAGCCATACACGTACGAACATGTGCCTAAAACTATTAGCACATAAATAGACTAACATCAAGTACCCTAAGTGACGCATTAAGGATTCCGAGCTAACGATTAAACTAGGATTGTCTACTCATAGATAGCTTGTTAACAATAAGAAAACATGTGGTTCGCCAATAGAACTAAACTGGCCTAACAAAGTTATTGAATTAGATGACTTTTCAATCTAGTGTTCCTATTGCTCCATTACATCATTTGATTGGTAAAGAAGAGTAACAACGACACACAAAATTCATGTATCTCTGTGTCGTGCGTCTACCTTTTTTTTTACCAGTACTTACTTTAATGCTTACCTTCACTTTTCATATTTTAACTGGAAAATAAAGTTTTTTCCAACATAGTTGTTACTGGATACACAATGTACATTGTTGTGCTACTTAATTACAGATCACCTAATCGTAATTAGGTTAATCCTAACGACCAAATAATTATACGTAGTAACATTGTAGAAAATAAAGGTATTCGAGCACTTTTGATGGGATGACGGTTACCATTATTCCACTCGTGGTATTTTAATCAAGTAAACTCGTATGTAACTTCTATACAAAGCTATATAGGTTCTTTCAATGAGTATTGAGATAAATTAGTTTGTGGGAATTCAATTGCGAAGTATAACATCAAATAATATTCATATTGCTCTGTACTAGTGGGCAATCCATCTAGGAGCTTGAGATTTTATGTAAAAATCATAGAATATCTGGGAATATCGTAGTAAGCACCAATGCTATTATAATGATTTTTTATAGTAATAAGTGTTGTTTCCTTTAGTAATCTTAATCGTATATGTAGCTCTCTGACTCCACATTCTTTTCCCCATATAATTCATTCATATGTTGCAAGTGTTTCTGCCTGCTCCGCATTTAGTGCTTTGACTGATTAGCATTTAACTCCATGGTGGTGACCTGCAAAGTTCCTTATGATTAGTTCAAAACCCGCCTTCTTGCTAAGTAATTCAAAAGATGCAACAAAATTTAGTTTCAAATAGTTCTGAGTTGGTGGTTTCCAAGCTATTATGTTATTAACAGAATTATGAATTATATTATTCGGATGCATCTGACAATATGTGATCCGATCATTATAAAAATAATTTATTATGTTAGCTATAGTTTGATCATTCACCTGTGTATTATTAAAAAAAAGAGCACACCTAGTCTTCCAGATGTGCCAAAGAACTATACATATTTTTAAAAGCATTTCAAGTCATTATTATTCATACTCTGACTATTCTGACTAAATTTGTCAGACAACCAAACATCTATATTCATTATACTCACCTTGTATCCAGTTCTCAATCTGCATCATACCATAATGACTTAGTTACACTATAATCAATTAAAACATGTTGAAGAGTTTCAACAGAATTATCACAAAGAGGGAATTTGTCTGAGCATATTGGACAAATCTAGCTAGCATGTCATTAGAAGGAACCATATTGTTTAGATATTTCCAAATAAAATGGTAGACTCTAGGTGGCATATTTGTTTTTCGAAAAGAAATCCAGTTTAGATATCTATTCCCTGAGTTTTCTGTCATGGATTTATTCAAGATAACTCTGTAAGAAGATTTAGTAGTAAATTTACCACTATTTTCAGGTAACATCTAAATATATCTTTCCATTTTCAGGGATTCTGATTTCACATATATCTTTGGCTGTAGTATTATCAAACAGAGCATGCAAGATGTTTTCATTCTAGTTTTGTGTATCATTGTCAATAAGTTGAGAAACTGTGTTCATATTAGAAGAGGAAATCTATTATTTAGAATTTGAACTGTATTAGGAAGCCATCTATCTTTCCATATTAAAATTTCTTCACCATTTCCTACTTCTCAATATCTATACTTCTTAACATGCTGAGGACCTTTAGTGATACCTCTCCAGACCCATGAACCATTACTAGTATAAACATCATCCATAGGATTTAAGTTGTTGAAATACTTACCTCTTAGAATTTTAACCCAGTAAAGCATATGAGTTGGTTACCATTCTCCAAGCAAGCTTACACAAAAGAGCATCATTCGTAATAGCATATTGTCTAATACCTAGACCCCCTAAGCATTTAGGAACAATTATGCTTTTCCATTTTTTTAAGCAAATACCTTTTTTGTTTTTTTTTGTTTTTTTTTGACATAGTCCATTTGGTTTGTGAGAGTGACATGCATGGGAAAAACAGACATATGATGTGAGGATATAGTGCTAAGGACAGATTAGGTGAGAATAGTTCTCTCTGGTTGACTAAGGAATTTAGATTTCCAGCCATATAATTTTCCATCAAACCTACCATAAGATTAAAGAAGGTTTGAGGTTTATTTTTTTGGATTAAGAGAGGGACACGCAAATACTTATCATTAAGAGAAATTATTTTTATGCTAAGTATATTGGAGATGTCATTCTTAAAAGAATTACAAATTTTAGGTCCAAAAGACATACCTGACTTCTCATAGTTGACAACTTGACCAGAATAAAGACTAAATTGATCAATTATTTTTACTAGATTCCTAGCTTCTTTCACATTCGCTCTGGTAAAGAGTAAGCAATCATCTGCAAAAAAAAGAAGTGAGAAACAGAAGGAAAATTCTTGGCAGCCTTCATACCATGAATGTTGTTGTCATTTTCATCTTTCATCAAAGCTCTACTAAAAGAGTCCATACAGAGTATGAACAAATAAGGAGATAGAGGATCTCCTTGTCTCAATGTTCTTTGAGGAGCAAAAACATTACTTGGGGAGCTATTTAGAAGAATAGAGGTGGTGATAATACCTAAGCATTGTTGTATCATTTTAAACCAACCCTCACAAAATCCCATCCTTTTGAGAATATTTAGCAGAAAGGACCACTCTATTCTTCAAAAGCTTTTGACATATCAAGCTTGATATCCATCCAACCATTTTTAGCCTTACACTTCTTCATAGAATGTATTAGTTCGTGTGCAATAATAATATTATCAGTAATTAACCCACCAGATAAGAAAGCAGTTTGAAAAGGAGAAATTATCTTATCAAGCAACAATTTAAGTCTAGTAGCAATTAGCTTAGAGATAATTTTATAGGCAGCATTACACAAACTAATAGGTTTAAAACCAGCAACATTATTAGGACAAATATATTTAAGAATAAGAGCGATGAAATTGTGATTCAATTGTTTTAGCATAAATTTAGAACGAAAGAAAGTTTGAACTATAGCAATTGTGTCATTACCAACAGTGTCCCACATCTCTTGACAGAATCTAGGTGGGAAACCATCTGGTACATGAGTGTTCCATGGTTGCATTCCAAATACAATAGTTTTCACTTTTTAATGAGTAGGGATCCTAGTTAACATTCTATTATATTCATCAGTCACACAGGGAGAGATAAACAAAAGATAGTCATTAGAATTAGGTGGGTTGGAAGTTCTACTTATTTTTAAGAATGATGTTTTAAATTTTCAGCTATTTCATTTTTATTTGTATGCCATAATCCTAATTCATCTTGAATGCAATATATGTTGGTCTTTCTTTTCCTAAAAATTGCTTTATTATGAAAGTAAGCAGTGTTTCCGTCACCAAACCTGAGATCCTCATCCTTACCTATTTGCCTCCATAAGTATTCTTTAACATCATATAATTTTTTCAGTTCTTTATTCAGAGCAATGATATTAGGAGAACTCATATGAAATCCATTAGCAAGCAAATGATTAATTTGGAACTCCAATTTAGAAATCTGAGTTGGTATATGACCAAAAAGAGTATAATTCCAATTTTTTAAAACTTTCTTAGTACCAAACAAGGATTTAATAAGTCTATAAGCAGCATACCCACTTTCATTGTTAAACCAATTAGATTTAATCACAGATTTACAAGAAGCATCTTTAAACCAAGATCTATTACATCTAGAAGGTTTTTGAGTAGAGACTTCATTTCTAAAAGTACACAGGGACAATGGTCACTCCTTAAAGGAATCATATGATAACAATGACATTAGGAAAGTTGTTAATCTAGTTGAAACTAACAAGTGCTCTGTCAAGCTTTTCTAGAATAAGTTCTTGGCCATTTCTTCTATTTGTCCAGGTAAATTTGTTTCCTATGAATGGTAGGCTATGAAGACCACCATTATCAAGAATTAGTTTAGCATTGTATAACTATGCTTGAGTTACAAGAACCCCTCCTTCTTTATCTTTTCTATTCACAATAAAATTCATATCCCCAAGAACACACCAAGATAGTCTAAGATTGTTAACCATATCATCCAAAAATTCCCATTGAGAAATTTTAACATCATTATATAAACACCCATAAATAAGAGAAAGTAAGGAATAATTAGTTCTAGCATCCATGGCAACAATACAGTTTATGACATTGATATATCAATTATGAATTATAATGTCAATTCCATCTTCCATAACAGAGAAAGGCCACCAAATTGACCTACAAGGTCCAAAATGAAAGAATTTGGATAATTAAACCTAAAAATATATGATATTATTTTCCTAGAATGGTTTTTAGTTTCACTCAAGAAAATAATATCATGGTTATCAGATCTTATGAGTTCCTTAAGGTGGCTTCTAGTATTTTTGTTGCGAAAACCACACACGTTCCAGGACAGCATCTTCATTATAAAAGAAATAACAATAATGTAATGTGAAAAATTAAAAAGTTGGTTTGTTTGAGGTATAAAATGATGGAGAATAAAAGATTAGTTTTTCTGAAAATATCTAGTGGTTACTTGATTCCCTTCTTCTGTTGAAACAGTTTGTCCAATCTTTGTAAAAACTTGCTTAGTTCCTTCAGTGGTCAGTATATTTGGTATGGGATCCTTTAGTTGATCATAGGTGAGAATGAAATATTCAGAATTGGCCAGATTATATTGAGGAGTGTGAATGATTGTGTTCCTTTATGTTTTGCCAACCCTTAAATTCTCATTGATTTCCTTATTTTTTTCATCAGCTGCATTGGTGATTTTTCTAGAACCAATAGTTTGAATCATAAATCCATCTTAGGTGGGATCAATGAAGTTGGTTTCACTATCTTATTATTGTTTTGATTGAGGCTTGGATGTTGTTTCTTACTTTTATATTAATTTTCCTTGGATTCTTACCCAATTTCCCAAACATGAGGGGATCATTATGAATTTCTACAAGTTTTGAAGCCCTCTCTTCACAAGAAGCATTGGAGTGGTTGAGAATATAACATTCTTTACATAACTTATGTGGCTATTTTTTTATAAAAGTATCTAATCCACCTAGTTGATCCAACTGTTATTATTGCCAATACTCTTTTACACAAAAGGAGTAGACAAGTTGATTCTAACATATACTTTAAACACCTCTCTAGTAGCCGGAAGTCCATTTTTTGGTTCAATTGCTCCGACTTCCCCAAAATTCCCCCCATATCATGCACAACTTTTTGATTCATATGTTCTGGAAGAAGGTTCTTCAGATGAATCCAGAATTCATGAGTATCCCAGTCCAATTCTTTGTAGATGACTGAAGGGCAGTAATCATGAAAGACTATAAGATGCCTATCAATACTCTAGGGTCTTTCTTCAAACACCTTATTCAGTTCTATCCAATTTGGAAACTTGAAGATCATAATATTTGGATCAAGTTCAAAAATCTTGACTTCTTCAGCAGGAACGAAGTTCCAAGTTTGATTAATATGTTTTTTAACCTTTTTGTCTGATGTTCTTCCTTCTATAATAATCTTCCCAATTAGAAAGATATCCAATTCATTGTCTTCCTCTTCAATCTGATTGACATCAGAGATGTGAATGACAATTTCACTAGTTGTTTCATTTATTTCAATTGTTGTTCCTTTGAGTTTGTTTGTGATTGTTGAAACCTCTATCGAACTCATGGTTGTATGTTCCTGTTGTTGAATATCCCAAGATGGGTTTTTAGGTTTTGTTATTAGGGTACTTGCTGGCTGAAAAGGATAGTCTCCTTGCTTATGAAAGACCAATTTTGATGAATTAGGTTTTTGGTACCAGAAAAGGAAAAAACGTATTTTGGAAAGATTCTGATTGAGTATTTTTCTACTAAGATTTCTGTATCGGTTATAAAAAGGATTCGGTATTGAAAATGTCAATAATAAGAGAAAAAGGAAACTGCTTTTGTAACGGATTTTTGAATTTTGAATTTTGAAATGAGCCGAATGAGATATAGCCTTTCTCTTTTACTGAGTTCACCTAGTCAGTGTTAAATCGGGCTAGTTCTTTCTTCTTCCCATCACACTTGATCAATCGATATAACAAACGTAATGATTCATGTGCTTCAACAAGCAATGCACCAAAGATAACAAACGTGATGACTACTTCTGTTTTCCAAGAAAACGCTACTTTAGATTAAAGACAAAACTGTTAAAACAAGGAGGGAACAAAGGAACTTAGTTAGACATAAAAAAAGATTAAACAATGAATCACAATGAGAATGAACATACGAATGAATCTAGAAAGAGAGGTTGAGAGATTAAATATTATTGCATATAAGAAGGATAAGATTTAAAAGAAGTGGAAAAAAATTACTGAGTTAAATCAGAATTTCCCGATCCTCAAAGCTAAATACAAGTGGCCAATTCAAAAATATTGAGATTGTTATGTTTGTTGATTTAAAAGTTTAAAATCTCGAGATTTCTCACGAAGGTTACTCGAAGCGTTTGGATGGGATGTAGCTAAGAGCATCTCTAATAAAATGTGTAAATTTTATTTTTTTATGACACATAGAATTTTAATCTCCATCTAAGATAAAGATCATCTTCAATGATAGATCCTAAAAAGTAGGAGGGAATATATAAAGTAAAAATGTTTTAAAGAAAGTTTTAACTGGACCTTCATGTCATATTTTTTTTCCTTTTAATAATTATTTAAAGTAAGTTAAACAATTAATATTTTATCATATAAGGTTAAATCCCTATACCATTGGAGATAGTTTATTAGCTATGGGGTCCTATATTTAATATATGAAAAACCTTCTGGTCATGGTCATGTGCAAACTTGATCTAAGGGATTTTTATAAGGTAAAAGAAAAAAAACCTCCTAAAAACTTTCATAGCAATGAGAAACAAATCCAAAACAATAATTTTTTGTTCGTATTCACTAACAAGAACATAAATACACTTAGGAATACTCAAACGATATAACAATGGATTACACTAATATTTGTATGTGAGGATTTGTAATCACTAAGAAGAACATAAATACACTTAAGAAAACTCAAAGATATAGCTATAGGTTACACTAATATTTGTATATGAGGATCCAATCTAATGGCTCTTGTAGAATTATGCCATAAGTATGGTTTATATATGAATAACCTTTTACTTTTATTAAAAGCCCCGGACCTTTAAAAAATTCACCTTTTATAAAGATTAAGCTCCTTATACTTAGTATACTTCAAATATAAAAACTAAAGAGGCGATTTCGTATAGTAAACAAGTCATCTTGAAAAGAAAGAAGATAAATAATCATTAGTCGTGTAAATATAGATTGAGTATATATACAAATTTTCTTTATCATTTTATTTTCAGTTTTTTATAAACTCAATCAGATCTAAAAAAGTTTACTCTAGATGTGATAAAGATACAATGTTTGTTAGAATCACTATATTACTCAGTAATTTTGTGATTTAGACGCCAATGAATAGCATTTTTAATATTATAGCAATATTTAGATAATTTTAAAGAGATAACGATAACAATACAGACAAAAATTATTTATGCTGCTGAGATATATGACCTCCATTGAATGTTACTAAACAATCATAGATCTAACTACTAGGTAAGCTAAATATCAGAATAATTGCCGGAATTCAGATCTGTAACGACGAAATCAATATTTGTAAAATCACATATAAACTTAAAATCTATTTGAGATTGGAAACTTAAATCATATATCTACAATTGATTGTAACTATGCATATAATATCACCAAGATTAACTTATTGAATTAAGAGATATTTCAAATTTATGTAAAACTTCCCTGAAGTTGGTGACAGATTGATTTGTTGTCATAATCACTGAAACTGTTGATCAGTTGGAGCAATCATATTGTTGCTCCATCATCATCCATGTAAATCATTGTTGAATCGTTGTATTATAACATTAAATTATAATATATCAAATTTGAATTCTACATAGTTGAAAATTTTAGAATTATCTAAATCTTCATATTAATTATGAGATTTCGATGATAATCTACTTTGAGTTGAATTTACTCTTCAAAACATGCATAATTAAGTATCATTGATAAAAAAAACCAGAAATCGATGTCGTAACATTGAAACTTTGTAAAATCAAGAAGATAATACTTCATAAGTGACTTTAAACAATCAAATCATAAACATGATGTTAGAAAATATGATTTAAACATAAAAACCTGTTGAATCATAAATTCTATGATGTTTGTAGCGCCAATGGAGGTGTGTTTATTTGCTGGTTAGGATTTGTGTCTTCACAATGTTCATATATCAGTTGAGGTATAAATTGCTTGGATAATTCACCATTATCTGTTAAAATTCAAAATCTAGAACTTTAGATTATGGTTTGGATATTCGTTAATAGAGTTGAATAGAAGGAGTAGAGAAGAATAAAATAATCAGAAGAGAGAATTTTAAGGTTAAGTTTATTGATGATAATATGTTTTGGTTACAAAATGAGCCTTACTAGCTATATATACAAGAGATGATCCACATGTTTATTGTTTGATCAGTGGGGATCAATTACATTTAACGTAGTCACTGGAACCTAAAAAATCACTGGATCCGTTTGATCTTCACTTTTGTATATTCTAGCTCTTTTAGGTGCTTATCTTGTCAGTTTACAGAAAACTCAACTGCTTCCAGCTTCGAAATCTAGGTCTCTGATGTCTAGCCATCTCTTCGTTCAGATGTTTTACTCTTCATCTCTCAGCTTTATTATCTAGATATATGTAAACCTGTCTGTGTAACTTGAGTTGTTACCTCGTGACTTTAGTTGTTGTCAATTGAATTAGGTAATGATCGATCTCGACTCTAGATTTCTTCTTACCTTTTATTTGTTGGCACTAATGGCTTCCAGCTATGGGTAAATATGATATTTTTTCATCTACATTAAATGTGGAGGAGTATTTGCATATTTTTCATATAGAGTATTATCTTTTTAGTTAGTATTCACTTTGTATAGAAATTTAGATATTTAGAGTCACATAATATAATTTTAGCTAAGTTTACATACAGAGTTCTTACTAATTAAATGAACTTAGAAGTCCTAGAGTACTTATATTCGGTATTCTTAGTCGTTGAGAGAATGATCGTGATGAGATTAACCATGCTGATGGCAAATTAGGTGCAGAAGGAATAAAATATTAGAGAGAATAAATTATTAGTGGAGACTACTTATTGAGTGAGGCATTAAAACTTAAACTTCCATTTAGATTGTTTCATCTACACTAACTCCGAGTAGAATGATGAGCTAACAAACCTTCACCCGTTCAACAACTTTTGATCTCTTGAGTGCTATTTATGTCAATCATGAAGGTAACATCCGAATTGCGTATTACCCTCATTATTGTGGTATGATTTGCCGTTAGCACCACTCTTTCGAAGCGGCGACCATAGAATCACACCATCATCATCAACTAGTGGAGCAATATCAAATTAATAAAGAAGTTGAAGACATTTAAGGTTTACAAGCAAAAAAAAAGAAGACCAAAGTTGTATAGTAAAATGAAATAAAAGCAAAAAGATATGAATTTTTGAAGTTTCAGTGACCAAGACAATACCAAAGTTGTGAAGAATCAAGTGCTAAAATCTTTTTCCTAGGACAATAAAAAAAAGTAAATAAAGAAAATCATAAAGTAAAGAAAAAAAAAGATAATTGATCAAGGCCGGGAGAAGAAGGAATCTATCAAGAAGTTTTAAAATATTAAGTAAAAGTTTCAAAACAATAAGTAATTAAAGAAAATGAGTACAAATTGTCCAAGTTCTACGAAGTTTGAGAGTTTATCATCAAGAGTTGAAGCCGAAGATGATTCTACTGGACGATGTGAGTGGTGCTAAATGTAGATCGGATGAGAAAGTGGGTGAGCATTAATCGCATCCTCGCATAAGGTTGACTTCATTTCTTAGAGATCATCAGAAACTGAAAATAAGTGTCACCTTTCCGTATGTAAGTATTCTTCTCCTTATTTCTTCTTACACACATGAGCGACCCATTTCTATCGTTTTATGAGTGACCAATACTTATTTGTTTCTCTTGAGGGGGTGTTCCATCGTATGGAATTGGTTTAACACATTACACTCTCTTTCTCGTTGATTAAATATATTTATGATTATATGATAATGTTCTCTTGTACTTCTAACATTTTATTATTAGGGCATAAATTTTATGTCTTCATAGTTCTTTGGATGCTTGCAAATTTGAAGTATATATAAATTGGAGTAAGTTTTGAGGGTATATCTCTAGTAAACCCACATGATACTATAACTCGTCCACTAGGGGCACCTAGGGGTTTAAAAGCTTGTTGCACATACTAAGTGTAACTGTGATTCCTCCAAAAGTGAGTTAGGATAGTTAAAGTATGTAGTTTGTTTGAGTACTAGCAAAAGCTAAGTGTGGGGAAATTTTATAAGTGCTTAATTTACAGGATTTTAGTGTCAAATCCATATTAATATATATTTGTTATCATTTTGTCTTGTTATTACTCTTGTTTTTTTTATTTGTCTCTTTTAGGTGAATCATCCAAAGAAGAGTGAAGACGGTTACAGAAGAGCTACAAAGTGATGTAGTCTGAGTATCCAAGTGTCTAGAGCCAAGAGAGGTGGAAGAAATGCGACAAAAATGAGCAAATAACGTCGAAAAACACAAGACTGACTACCAAGTAAAGAATTGAACCTTCAAATCCAGCAATTCTTCTCGTCATCTTGTATAAAATGAAAAACAAAGCCAACCGACAAAGAATGAGGTCATTCCGAGGTTGAAGAAGTTATGGGAAAAACAGCCGAAGTAAAAAGCGAAACGCACAACAAAATAATCGGTAGATAAGAGAGGTTTCGAGACTACCGATTATGGGCAGTTTTGACATCATAAAAACTTCGTTTTTGAGCTCCTACAATTGTTATACATGACGGGAGTCGAGTTTATCGATTATAGCAAGTTTTGGGTCCAAAAAAAATAATCATATTTTGATCTCCAGCAATCGGTAAATAAGAAGTTGATTGAGCCTATCGAGTATGGACACTTTCAGCATAAAAATATTTTATCGATAATCGGTAGAAAGATTGGAAATGAACTTATCGATTATGACACGAAGGGGGCCACTTATTAGACGTATTTTTGACTTCTAAATCAAGGAAACATGGTTCCATTAGGACTCTAACACCGAGATTTGGTGAGTATTGTATAAGAATACTTTCATAACCTGAAGAGGGGACCTTTACACAACTTTACAAGTCTTGGAGGAGGTCCACTACACATGGGGAGAAATCTAGGGTTTAGGAACGGTTCTATTATTGTAACAATATCTATTTAGTTTTCTTCTATGTATAACATGTGTTCTTCTACATCCATGATTTAAGTTATTACATGAATCTATTTGAAGTTCTTCACATGATTATCGTTTGTTATTACTAATATGAATGTTCATGCTTGATTGATAAATTATTTAGGTGGCCAACTAAATTGATTATTAATTAATCTAAAACTAGTAAGAGTTGGAATTTGCATAATTGTATAATAACATCTAACACAAGTAGAAAACGTGAGACCTTACAGAGGGATTTTGTAGAGCAATCGCGTGTAAAAGTAACGTACCAGAAAATAAACCGAGCATACTGAGTTGAACTACTAGGATCAAACCTAAATTCACGGATCTTAAAACGTTTGACTAAATTAACCTTGAGACCGTACTTCATGGCGGTTTAGACAGATATAATCTGGTGACTAAGCATACATGTTGTTCAGTGATATAAGGAATCTTGGGGATAGGTAGGCGCACTTGTTATTCTACGGTTGGTGATAATCTGTGATTAATGATGAATTGATGAGTATACTATCTTGATGAATGTTTAGTAACGAAGAAGGATTCCTCGATCATATTTGTTTCCATTGCATACAATTTAATCTTTTCAATTGCTTTGTTTATTTTATTTAAAACCTAATATAAACCCCCTTTTGTGATATTTTCAACAGCTAAAACTCCTTGCTCCTCGTGGGAATGAATTTGACTTCCATTATATTACTTGTTAATTGAGTGGAATAAGATCACTAATTTGTTGCACCTACTACACACATCATAGGGCCAAAACCTACAAGAAAAAGTCAAAACTTGAAAGTAGTTAGCTGGAACCTAAAAGCAATACTTTGGAGAGAAAGAGCTTTAATCCAAGCCATCAGCAAGATGCAGATTATCGGGAAAACATATGGAGAAATAATTCTCAAATAACAACATGATATTTCATCAAGATCGTGAAGAAGGTATTCAACAAATTCAACAAGTGTGTGGAAGAAATGGGTAAATGAGAAGTGCAAAGCGTCGAATTAACAAAGTATGGATGTATCAACAAACAGTTCATCATAGAACGAAGAACAATCCATGTCGGGCCTGAGCCACCAAACAATGATTAAACCGGCAATACACTTAATTATAAATAAGATCATTTATGATCTTTAGATCTCTAGTGTATTTTATCTCTCTCTCTCACTAATTAATAAAGATGGAATAGTTGAGCGAAAACAAAATCCCAGCTAAAAATAAGGTTCATAGATGAAAGCTAGAGAATTATTAGCTGATAACTGGAGCATTACCAATTATAAAATTGCCAGTTGAAAAATTATGAAATATCCAGCAGCTAAAATAAATTATTAACTGAATTTGAAAAAGCTATGATAAGTTAAAGATATAAAAATATACGCAATTGGAAAGTGACAATTAAAACTCCCTGTTTTTGTGAACAAGAAAATTTTTGTTCGAACAAGAAAGAGGAATAATACATGAAGATGAAACTCTGATCTCACTTACCTACGAAGAACAACAATACAGTTCGAAGTCAAGAACCAGATAAAAGCTATTTGGTAGAGGAAAGTTAACCTACAAGAAAAGCAGTTGAAGTGTTATGTAAGATCTGGAATAATAGCTCAAAGAATAACCCATTAGCTCACATATCTTCAAGAAAGAAGAAGAATAAAGAGAAAGGAAAATAGATGAAAAACATAACAAACATTCACACATGAGTGTGATCTATCTGAAAGCTCAGGAATTATTTCAGTAGTTTAGTAGCGTCAGTACTTTTTATATTTCTATAGCTCTATAGATTTGCTATTTTATGGCTTTTTAAGGATTTGTAACTTTCCAACTTTATAAAAATCTTAGCTTTATGATCTAAAACTAGATAGGTAAGTTTATCATTGAGTTTTAAAAAAAAATTCTATCTGTTAAGAGTCTACGGTGGGAAAGGCCTCGGAGTATGTAACTCAGATGAACCTAAGAGTTCAATGAACAATTATGAAAAGAATACTATGAATCTAAATATGAAATTTATCTGGACATACAATTATCAAAGCTGAAATTTCATCAATACGATATATGAAAATAACAACAGACGAATAAAGGTTATTTGAATAATAAATATACTCAAAATTTATCTTTTTGAAATGTTAGAAAAAACAAAGGTATCTGGTAAACGACCAGGTAATGCAGGTTAAATATCTAACAAAACCCAAGATAAAAACTATGAAAACAAAAGAGTTAAAGGACCCATCTTGGTGAGATAGTAAGTATTAGTAGGTACTGACTTCCCGACTCCATACCAGTATCTTAATATCACGAAGGAACCCTGTCCAGGTACCTCGAAATATGACATGTCACATCACCACTATAGGAGATGAAATTGTAGTCCCTAGTGATGAGGAAAATGCTACAAAATTATGAAATGATGATAAGAGAGACTGATTAAGAGCAGAGATAGGCTAGGTAGCTAAGAGTTCAGTTTCCAGATCAGAAACAAATAGAAAAAAAGGATAAAAATTTAAATCAGCTAGAACATTAATATCTAAAATAAGGAATAAAAGGTACATATTACAAGCCAAAGCTGAAAATGGAAAACATCTTAGAGCAGATAAGTATATATACACAATTGAGAATGCTATTAACTGTACAAATACATAATTGAGAACGTAATTATCCAGATACAAAAATGATCAGCTGAAAGTTGAGTAAAATAAATTACTCAACACATACGAAAAATGTCTGAACTAAAAGAAAATAAGGGAAAAATAAAGAAGCTAAAACAGGTGAATATCTTTTAATATTGTACCAAATATTGCCTCCTTATTGATTCTGGCCTCATAAAACACTGATTTGGATTGCTGTGATGAGAGTATTGGGAAATAAAGCTCTCCATTCATTCTGGCCCTACATTAGTTAAACTTAAAAATATTGTGTTTACATCGTGCTTACACTTCCTTTATCACACTTCCCCCACTTCTATTCGACTCAACTGTCCCCTACTTCTATTTTCAGTTTTTCATCTACCAAGTGACGTTCCGGATCACCTGTCCCCTCTTTACCTATACCCCCTGCCCCTCAAATTATGTAGTGACATGTGACTCTTATTTTTCCCCTTATATTTATTGTTAGTTAATTTGAAAAAGAATAACCGAGAATCCATGAAATAAAATTACTTTCCTTTTATGGCATAGTGTAATTTGTAGTATGCATTTATGAAAAAAATTACTTGTTATGCATACTTAATCTCCCTTTTATCAGCAATTTAATGTGGGGTGGTACTTTCTTCATATGTTTGTATATAAAAGTGTATGCATAATAAATTTATCTTGTAGTGTAATTTATGTTTCTGCATTAGGATCATGCAATTTAACGTAGGGTGGTACTTTCTTCATATTGAGGATCATCTCTAGAACTAGTCACTGTCAGTGTCATGATATATCTCTCCCTAAATTTCTCATTGTTTATAACTAAGTATTAGCAATAGAACAAAAACATAGAGAAATTGAATAACTTTTCTTGATTAATTAAAATGTTTTGATTCCGACTGATTAATGAGGTTGGTTACAGTCTCCGAGTTCGAAGACTTTAATAAGAATAATACCTCCTAATATCCGTCTTCTCTGCTCATAAGTAGAATAAACAAAGTAACTGGCATACAATTTAGGGACCCAGGTACGAGTTGACCTTTTTTATCCTACCATAATTCAATTGATCAGGTATAATGTGTGGACTACCTTGTCTAAACTAAAGAGTGTTGGTCAGGTGCAGAACACCTTATGCATAAGATTTAGTATAAGTTTAAAAAAATGAGCAAATCCTTTAGTTAGGAAACTGAATTGTCTACATCATGGTATACAACTATATTTAAATTGTTTTGCTTTTTTATTTCTATATGATTTGTTATATCTTATTTCTTATGGTCATTATTTGTAGAGTACTAGTATACTAACCAACCTTTCAATAACACAAGTTTATTGATAGGAAAAACCATTAAGGCTTGTCTCTTACAAAGGGGAATTAAAAAGGTAGTCACTGTTACGGTTGATAATGCATTTCCAAATAAAGAAACGAGATCGTATTTGTCTAAGAAGGTTATTAGTTAGAAGGCAACAATTTCAGATGGAAAACACATGCATCTTAGGTGTGCGGTACATGTCCTTGATCAAATAGTGAAGGAGTGTATGGATACACATATTGAATCAATAAGTAGGATTCGCGCACCTGTTAAGTTTGTAAGAGCATCATTGGCTAGATTGTTGAAGTTTAAAGCATGTGTTGAAAAAGAGACGATTGATTATACAAGGTTATTGAGCTTAGATGTTGAGACTAGGTGGAATTCAACATATAAAATGTTGGATGTAGCTGAGCGATCCTCCAACTTATTTGAGAAAACGGGTAAGCAAATGATTTTCTTTATCCTCCAGCCAGAGAAGATCGTGAATCTGCAAATATAGCACTAATAATTCAAAGTTATGGCCTACTACTTCTGATTGGGAAACATCTCGTGCTTTATTTAGTTTCTAGGGACTTTTTATGATGCTACAATGAGATTTTTGGCAGTTCATATGTTACGGCTAGTTTGTTTTTAGACAAAGTTATTATTATTCATGCACTGTTGAAAGAATGTGCTGATAGTGATGATATTTTATTGAGTAACATGGATGATTTTATGGTACTAAAATATAATAAATATTGGAAAGTGCAAAAAATTAATAAGTTATTATTCGTTGTTGTGTTGCTTGACCCATGACGCAAGGAAGCATACCTTTCTTTTTGCTTGAAAGAGTTAGTAAGTTGGGAAGGGGTTACAGATGATGTAACGGTTAGCTTTAAGTGAAGGGGATTAAAATTATGTTGGCAAAGATGTTTGATGAGTATTCAGAGTTTTATAAAGTCAGTGGTAGTAGAAAAGCTTTCTCACAACACTTTTTTATTAACTTTACAGAAAAATATTTACAATGTATTTGTACTAGGCATTGTACATTGAACAGACAGGGATTGACTAACATGAGTCGTGTGCATATGATACCATGGACAGATCACTTTACATGAATCATTGATGATTAGGCAGACATGTCATAGATTGCTGACAGTGATCAAAGTGTAAACAGGGTGTAATCTATTACCCCCCCTCAAACTGGATGGTAGGCATTTTGCATACACACAGTTTGTTCCGAAGTGTAGTAAAACGCGGGCCGGAGAATCCTTTTCTGAAGATATCTGCTGCCTGATCTATTGTTGAAACATACGAGACTTGGAGGGCCTTTGTCTGGATTAACTCTCGTACAAAATTGTAATCTATGGCTACATGCTTCATTCTTGTGTGGAAGACAGGATTAGAGGAGTATGAGATTGCACTGATATTGTCACAAAGAAGTGATGGTGAGGATGGCATTGAAACACTCATTTCCAGTAGTAGTTTGCAGATCCACATGATCTCTGCTGCCAACTTTGCTAAGCTGCGAAATTCAGCTTCTATAGAAGATCTAGCTACTGTTGTCTGTCGCTTACTTGACCATGAGACTGGGTTAGAACCAAAGAAGATACAGTAGCCTCATGTGCTGCGTTTAGTTAGTTGATCACCAGCCCAGTCTGCATCCCTGTAGCTCTGTACAGCATTGGAGCCCTTAGTAAATAGCAAACCATGTTCAACTGTTCCCTTAATATACCTTAGAATTCTCTTTGCAGCAGTGTAGTGGTCAGTGGTTGGTGCCTGCATAAACTGGCAGACTTGATTTACTGCATAGGCTATCTCTGGCCTAGTCCATGTAAGATACTGCAATGCCCCTACTAAGGACCTGTATAGAGTAGGATCAGTTAATGAGACTCCTGTAGTCTGTTGCAACTTGTAGTTAGCAGGCACAAGTGATGTACATGGTTTTGCACCTGCCATGTTATGTTTTTCCAGGAGATATAAAGAATATTTCGTCTGACATAAGAAAAGAGTTGTTCGTGTTCTTTTTATTTCCAGACCCAAGAAGCAGTGCAGTTCACCCATATTCTTCACTGGAAAATGAGAGTGCAGCTTAGTTATGAAAGTAGCACAGTATGAAGATGAAGAGCCTGTTATTAAAATATCATCCACATAAACTAGAATATATGTAATCTGTGAATTGAGTTTCTGAATGAATAAGGAGTTGTCAGTAGTGCACATAACAAATTCATATGCTAACAGAACTTTTGTGAGTTTTGCATACCAGGCTCTTGGTGCCTGTTTAAGTCCATAGAGGGACTTGTTTAGTTTACAAACATGGGTTGGCTTCCCTGGATCAAAAAATCCTGGCGGTTGTGACATATAGATATCCTCATCAAGATCACCATGGAGAAAAGCATTGCTAACATCTAGTTGTGCAACACTCCAATTGCAGTTCACTGCCAAAGACAATAAGATCCTAATAGTTGTTGCCTTGGCTACTGGACTGAATGTCTCATAATAGTCAATACCCTCTTGTTGATGAAATCCTTTGGCTACTAATCTAGCCTTGTATTTTTCTATTGATCCATTGGGGTTATATTTGAGTCTAAAAACCCACTTGCATCCTACTAAATTCATAGATGTGTTATAGGGAACTTTGGACCATGTGTTTGCAGATTCTAAAGCATTATACTCATCTGCTAATGCCTGTCTCCATTTAGGATGTTGATTGGCTTGACTAAAACATGTAGGTGTTACTGGTGGTATCTGGGCAGAGACAGTTGCAGACAAAGTATGTTTGGTTGAGTATGTTTTGGGCTTGTATATTCCTGATTTACTCCTAGTTTTCATTTGATGATCATTCAAAACTGTTGTGACTGACAGAGGATCAACAGTTGGACTAGAGGACTCTGATTTATCAGTAGTAACGGAAGTAAATGAAGTAACAGTAGACTTTGAAGCAAGAACTTGAGTATTACCTGCCTGTCTGAAGAAGGGGTGTCCAAGTTTCCAACAGTAGCAGGATTGAATGATAGTTGATTCTTCATAGGAAAGATTGACTCCTGAAATATTACATGTCGAGAAATGTAGATCCTACCAGTTGTAGTACTCCCCAGGCGGGATACTTAACGCGTTAGCTACAGCACCGCACGGGTCGATACGCACAGCGCCTAGTATCCATCGTTTACGGCTAGGACTATTGGGGTATCTAATCCCATTCGCTCCCCTAGCTTTCGTCTCTCAGTGTCAGTGTCGGCCCAGCAGAGTGCTTTCGCCGTTGGTGTTCTTTCCGATCTCTACGCATTTCACCGCTCCACCGGAAATTCCCTCTGCCCCTACCGTACTCCAGCTTGGTAGTTTCCACCGCCTGTCCAGAGAGTACCCAACAAATACACATTATATACTTCTGGGTGCAAGTTTATGAGGAGCATATGGTTTTAACCAAGGAAAACATAGAGCTCCAAATGTCTTAAATGGTGATAGTCTGGTTGTTTCTGATATAATGTCTCAAAAGGTGTTTTGATTCCTAGAGTCTTTACTGGTAATCTGTTTATTGTATAGTTGGTTGCAAAGGCCTCTACCCAGTAGGAATTTGTCATGCCTGATTGTATGAGTAATGTCCTACCAACATCTACAAGATGTCTATGCTTGGACTCACCAACTCCATTCTTTTCAGGAGTGTGAGGACAAGTGTACTCATGTTTAATTATATTTGAAGAAAGAAAAGAGAGTAGCTGATGATGCATGAACTCACCACCACCGTCTGTTGGTATTGTTTTGATGTTTCCATTTAGATTCTTTTCAATGTAAACTTTAAAACAGATGAACACATCCTTAAACTCTGCTTTATCATGTAATGGAAAGAACCAACAAAATTTAGTATGATTATCAATTATTGCTACATAGTACCTGTACCCTGATCTTGACATTACTGGACTTGGTCCCCAGAGGTCCATATGTAGTAGATCTAAGGGCTTGTTGCTAAAATTTTCAGATTTTGGAAAAGAGAGTTTATGAGATCTACCTAGAGAGCAAGCAGTATAGGTAATTGGTTTACTGACTAAAGATGGTAGTGACAATTTCTTTGAGATACACTGCATATTTTTGAAGGAGGTGTGAGCCAACCTGATGTGCCAGACTTCAGAAGGAATTGCATTAGCAGTGGAAAAGGCTTTATCGAGTTGCTGATTCAGGAACTGGATGGGATATAAAACCATTACTGTGTGGACCTTGTAAAATTATCCTCTCATTGGATAAGTCCTTCACATAAAATCCATTAGAAATAAAAGTTATTGAACAATTATTGTCAATGGTGAATTGATGAACAGACAGAAGATTCTAAGTAGCTTTAGGTACCAGTAGTATATTATCAGAGAGAAAAGATGTGTTGGAGTAGTTTTGATACAAGAACCAGAACATGTGATAGGCATAACTGAGCCATCTGCAGTTTGAATCATATCTTGACCTGCATATCTTGTTGAATGTTGAAGTTCTGACTTGTTTGGAGTTACATGAGATGTAGCTCCACTGTCTACAAACCAAGGACTCTCCCCAGTTATATTTTCTGAAGCCATCATTGCTGACATATTTCTTGTAGGATTTGTAGTATTGAATCTAGTGTTGCATTGCAGAGCACTATGTCCTTGCTTGTCACATAGTTGACAGACAATATAATATAGATTGTGATATCTGGAATTTGTAGATAATTTGATTTGAGAGTTGTATTGGTTGTATCCAGAATTTTTTCCAGGATTGAAGTTTCTTCTTGGATAGTTTCCAGATCTAAAATTATTTGTGGTTAAGGATGAAGTAGATTGTGGTATGAATCTTGTATTCTGATCTCTGGAAAGGTTTCTGGATTGATAGAATTGAGCTTGAAATGCTTGATTAGTAGTGTTGTGAATCAGATCATTGTGTCTTTCATTTATGATAAGTTCTTCACTTAGAATACTGTTGTGAAGTTCAATGGAAGAAACTGGTGGTTTTCGATGTCTCATAGAGATTGAAAATGGAATGTATTCAGAATTTAAGGCTGATAAAGTGATCACCACCAATTCTTTATCTGAAACAAGTTCTCCTGTAGCATCTAGTTGATCTGTTAGAAATTTTATTTCATTAATAAGAGAGGAAACAGATTTGCTACGTTGTTTAATAGCCATCAACTTTGTTCTGAGTTGAATTGAGTGAGTGGATGATGATCTAGCAAACCTTTCTTCAATTGTATTCCACAATTTGTGAAATGTTGACGCTGCTGCGAAGTATGGTATGATAGAATCAGAAACAGTACTGTTAATCCATATTATGATGGTAGAATCTTCATCTATCCAGTCAAGATAAAGTGGATTCTCAGTTCCATTTGTCTGATTTCTTTGATTTGTGAACCGATCTGGACAAGGATATGAGCCATCAAGTTATGGCAGGATTTTGAATTTTCTGATAACTGGAAGTAAAAGATTTTTCCAAGTTAGAAAGTTTCCTTCCTTGAGTTTGAGGGTTACTAGACTCATTATTTGATTCAGAAGAACTTTTGCTATTGAATTTGAGGTCGGATTTTCTATTGAAGCAGGAAACTCTCGAATCATACAAAATAGCAAATGCTCAAGTAATCAAAGAGTTTAAAGATCTGTTGATTTAGAAGAAATAAGAAAGAACATGAGGTTATTGACGAATGAAAGAAGGAAAATGATTTCTAACTTTAATAGAGAGTTTTATAGTACTGAAGCATCAAGAATATCCAATAAATGCACCATTAATCAAGGTTTTTGTCGAGCACGCCATCAACAGAGAAATAAAGACTGTTCAGATTGAGATTTAATGTCCAGTGAAGATTGTTCAGATCGAGAAAGACGTTGATACTTACCAAGAAAGCTGCAATAATCTTACCATTGTTCGAGAAAGGACTTTGAGTGAATCGAAGAACACTGTTCAAATCGAGAAAAATGTTGATACTTACCAATAAAGCTTCATTAATTTCACCACTGCTCGAGAAAGGACTTTGAGTGAATCAATGAATTTGTTGCTTATTCAAGAATGAATTATCAAGATTCAACGGACATGAATACATTCCATTTATTGTGAGTAATAGCGGAAGAAACTAGAACACTGCCATTAATGGCTCTGATACCATAGTAGAAAAGCTTTCTCACAACACTTTTTTATTAACTTTACAGAAAAATATTTACAATGTATTTGTACTAGGCATTGTACATTGAACAGACAGGGATTGACTAACATGAGCCGTATGCATATGATACCATGGATAGCTCACTTTACATGACTCATTGATGATTAGGCAGACATGTCATAGATTGCTGACAGTGATCAAAGTGTAAACATGGTGTAATCTATTAAGTGGTACTTCTCAAGTAGCTCCACAAATAAGTGAAACTAATGATATTTCTACCACAGCACGACCTCAAAAAAGGTTAGCCTCTAGGTTTAAGGAATCTCTAAAGCAACAAGGATTAGTTGAAAACAAAACAGTGTTGGATAAATATTTTTCTGATGTAAGTGAAGATGTGGAGGATGCAAATTTTGATCTTTTGAATTGGGGTAAGGTTAATTCTACCAAATATAACGTCTTTTCCATGATTGCTCGAGATGTCTTGGCTATGCCTGTCATATCTGTAGCTAGTGAATCAGCCTTTTCTACCAGTGGTCGTGGTCTTGGCAAGTTCCAAAGTTCATTACATCCAAAGATGGTCCAAAGTTTTATTTGTTGTCAAAATTGGTTTCAACGAAAACAAAATCCTGACGAGTCTGATGAAGAGATTGAAAACTTAAATTCAGGTATGATAGTCTTTATTTACTGTTGCCAGTCGATCCTTATTTCTGCCATATAATATATGTTCAATAGGATTTGACATGTTACATCCCTTTACATGACTTTTAAAAAATATGGGTTCTTCAAAAGTAAGCATATAACCAAAAGGTTGTATATGACCACTTTTTTGAATTCTAGATAAATAAGCAGTTATTTCTTGTTGTGATGCAGAATTCTCGGGTACTGATTTAATTGATTTTGTATAATCAAATGATTTACCTGATTAAGCTGATTGTTCAAACTTTGAAAATAGTCCTGCATCTGCATTATACTGTGCAATTGCCTTGTTTATGTTGTTTGATTTTACAGTACTTGCTGCTGATGATGATGCTACTATTGTGTTTCTGTTGTTAGTTGTTTCTTCTTTGCTTACCAAACCCCATATTTTTATTTTTTATGAAATCTTTGGATTTATCAACTCTTAAACTGAAATCAGGATTCATATAGGTATATGGTTATACCTGTAGTTTTTCTTTTCCATTTTGCTTGTTTTTAATTTTTGTATGTTTTGTGTTGCTTTCCTTCATTTCTCACCTATCTGCATCCTTTATTCCACTATTTCTCACACTCTTTCTCTCTCTGCATGTCTCACTCTTTAGAATATGTTCTCTAATTAAGCTAAAATATGTGATGCCTTTTCGCATCAACTTTAGGAATCCCAAAACCAGACTCTTATTTGTACAGTTCAATATCCCGAGCATGACAACTGAGATTTTTCTATTATATTGCACAAACGTTGGAAGAGCTAAAAAATATGTGGAAGAAGTATTGATCCTAGATTGAAAATGTTTAGTATGAAGATGTTTTCTAACATATGTAAATGGGTGCTATTTTGATTGGTGATATGTAGGTTTTACTGTATAAATCCATGTTTATGGATGTTTTTTGTTTCTAATCTCAGCTATGTAAGCTACAATGAGATTTTTTTGCTTCACAGTAAGTTTTTTGGTAAAGTTAAACTAATTTAGGATTTACATGAGTTACTATCTAAGGGTTTTATTTAGTTTCTGTTTTTATCTTACATTTGAATATAAATTTGCCAAACCACCCGCATTCAACTCGTCCACACACGGATGTTAAATCCGCAGGTGATGGACTGGATGCACATACAAATATAGCACCCAAAATTTAGATGGATCGGATGTGGGCGGCTTTAAATCCACGGGTTTCACCCATTACTCACCCCTAATAAATTGTTATACTTTATCTAAATTAAAAAATAGTTATAAGGCTCGTTATAAGATTTACATCTCAACCTACCAGCTATAAAGCCTAGATGACTACATAAATAACAGGGTTAACAGTTGATAATATATTTCTAATTAGTTACGATATCCTTGAGCATTAATAATTTAAACTATTTAGCTTCGATTTCCTAGATGTACAAAGAGTTTTGACTTCATTTATAAAAGTTGTTGCATCTTTCTTTTTAATGAGACACAATCTTCCTATTTCTTTTTCCCATAAATCTCACTTGTAGATGATGAAAAATGGAATGAGGTTGAAGAGGTAAAATGGTTAGGGTTTGGAAGGTTGGTTACAAATAAATCTTGCCAAAACCAAGATAATGGTTTTTCATGTCCGCTTCAGTCACAAATAGAGAGATGGGGTTGGTATAGGGAGGGAAGCTCAGAGAGGTGAGATTAGAGTCCTTAGTTGAAGAGAGTTACTGTGAGACCCTGCATTTTTCTCGGGTTTAACCAAACCCATTAGTCTAAAATCTGCACTTAGAGTACCTTAAACTCTAATGCTCAATGTCTTTAAACTTTACCTAGAACTTTAAGCGCAAGCCCAACCCGATTAGAATGTTTCTTACACTAAGAAGCTAGCCCAAGCCCACATGAATTCTTATCCCATAAAATGGCTAGCCCTTAGAAATGGTGATGGACTTGTTTAGTAGTCACCCTCTCAAGTCTAGCATGCTAAACATATGGAAGACATGTGCAACTCTTTTAGCCTAGAAAGACCTAAAAGAAGAAGAGAGGAGGCTCATTCTTCATCCATCTCATTTTTCTTCTTCTCCTACTTCATGTCTTGCTTTGGAGAGAATGGATATGGGGGACTTACATGAAATGGGTTGGTAGAAATCAAGGTGAACTCATGTTGTATCAAACTAATTTATGAATTTCTTCACATGATACTTTGATTTGAATTATTTGTGAATAAGGGTTATTGGTTAGAAATTAGGGTTTTTGATATAGCTTATGACATTTTGGTAAATTATTGAATTGGGTAACTTATAATCATCATAAATTGCTCAAAAATTGATTTGATTTTTGGAATATCTCATGATCAATTCGTGTTTAGATTTCTTGTATGCATAAACCCTAGAATTCATGTTTTAGTTTTATTCATATCTTTAGATCCGGCCGTTGGAACATTATGAAATTTTAGTATGTTTTGATTCATTAAGTCATAATGATATGATAAAAAGTTCATGAGGATCAGGTCCTGTTTACTACTTCAAAGATTGCTTGATCCATGACTGCGTTCAGCAGGATTAAAACCCTGGACACTCAGATGTTCATATAATTTCTCAATGTATGTTAATCAGATTAATCTGAAATTTTAGTATGATGTTTGTATACATGTAGATAACCTACTGTAGAAATTTCATGAAGTTATGATCATTTTAGGTACCTCAAATCATAAGAGAATCGTGAATGAATTTTATATGTTGATGCTGAAAGCAGTCATGTTGTAATGTGTATAATTCTGTAATAAACCGTTAGAATGAGTTTATTTTTGTGCATGTAGTGTCAAATTGAGTCTTAAAGATACTGTAGAAATTTCAGGAAAATCAGGTGCCGTTTACTACTGAAAATCTTAGACACAGTGTGACTGCATTCTGAAAACAGAAATTTTGTATAGCTGTGGGATGTTGATTATGTTGTAGTTAGTTCATATGTGTGCATACATATTTGAATTGATCATAATTTTGGAGCTTAGTAATTGGTTTGTAAACATGCCCATTTCAGTGGACTTGTTCTAGTTGTATAGATGTAAATTGGCAATCTTTGACATTGGAAAATTGTGTGTATGTTGGTGAGTTAAGATGGAAATGTAGACTTGAGAAGATTGCAGTCTAGCTATGGTGTTGTACTGTGAGTTGTGAGGCCCAATTGGGGCTCCCACCTACGGGTGGCTACCCGGAAGACCGTTAGCTGGAATGGTGACTGGTATCCGACAACCCTGACATTGGCAACTGGCCATTCCTCAGGCCCAACTGGGGATCCCATATACGAATGGCTACCCGGAAGACCGTTAGCTGTAACGGTGGTTGGTATCCGACTACCCTGACATTGGCAACTGGCCATTTCTCACCCATTTTAAAGCAATGCTTGCTAGTTTATAAAGCAATTTGAATTAAATCGATGAACATTTGCTTAGTAAGATCGAATTGGTTAGAAAAATTTAAAAGTACGGTTTCTCGAGTGGCGTATTGGGAAGTTGGAGTTGGCCTAATGGATCGAAACCCGACCCATTGGAAGCAAAAAATTTCCGGTTTGTCACAGTTGCAAACGTAGAAGCTCTAAGAGAAAGAGAGTTCAAAGAACTTGTAATGTTCGTATTGTTTTGGTCTATTTACAGCTCTGTAAAACCCTAATCTTTAGCCGGTGAGCTAAGGATGGGGGAGTAAGCACCTTCCCCTTAATATTAGGAATAACTAAGGATAAATCTAGGATTGAGCCTATCCTCCGTAACTGATTCCTTTGTAACCAACTATCCTCTCCCTGTGTGAATAAGTTGATAGTACTCACGCGTGTCGTAGACCGCCATACCAAAACTCTAAGTTTACCCCCCTCATTTGTGACGTAATAAGCCTTTATAAATGATATGTCGTATGATGTGGTAGTATTCTCCAAAGTTGTTGTAACTTTTGACAGAGGAATACTCACGTTTACGTGTGGAGGCAAGCCTGAGTCATGTGGAGAGCACAAGATAGGCGGAGGTCAATCATTTCCTTGTTGTAGACGTTTTTTTAAGAGAAAATCAAGGTATGTCCGGCTTTGTAGAGAGGCTAAGTCCTAATAGAGGTCAAGCGTTGACCTAGTATGGTCGTCTGTCGATTATATGTGCAGGGACATGGTCGACTCTGTAAAGAGGGTAGGTCCTGATGTGGCTTGTCCAACCATAAAAGCAAGATGAGCCTTTATCCAATCATAGATAGGACAAAGGTGAAGGATGTGGTTGATCTCCAACCTTAGATAAGGAGGCTCAGCCTCCGCCTTAGATGTGAGTTTCATGAAGCCTGGGCGTATATTAACTAAGCGATCGAACTTGAGCTAGGATGGACGACTTATGACCATTATACCCCTGATCGTAAGATGACCATTTTACCCTTGGTCGAAAAATAACACTCTACAACTAGGCTAGACGGTTTTCAAACTAATCGTTTTACCCCGAGTCATAAAATAACCATTTTACCCTTGGTAAAAAATCACCATCTACATTGAATTCGTACTCACCACGGAATCGTAAGTGTTGTGTGTTGAGTATATAGATGGTGCAAATTTATCCATGAAATCCTTGATTTTTTCTTGTTGAAAAAGCTTATATTCATAATCAGGGTTTTGATGAACCATGTCTTTGCTCGTATTGTGAACCATGACTTGAACGGAGCTTGTATTACATGAAGATGTCTGGACTGGCTTGCTGGACTGAGCTAGGAGATAGCTTGCAATTGACGTGTATGAGTCAACGGTGTAGACATGTCTTGATTTTGCGAGTTTCTTTGGATTGAACTTAAACCTGAAGAATCTTGCTTGCATGGCTATCTTTTATCATGAGTGGCGTCTAGCTGAATCGAGATCATGGTTGTAGTACTCCATCAAGATCTAGTGATGGCTAATATTTTTGCTAAAAATTTAGGTCAAAAATCTAATTTTTGAGAGTTTATGGCATAAAACCCTAATCTAGGCATTACTTACACCAAAATAGTAGTTGAACATGTGTAGCTGTGAGTATGGACGTGGGAAGAGGCGTGGATGGCTCCTTTCTTATCCGTGAGCTTGGTAGGACGTGGTGAGGAAATTCGGCCCCATCCTTAGAGTCTTAGTCCTTGTCCCAGAGAAATTATAAATTTTGGCTTGTGCTTCATCCAAGCCCTAATTTTATTTTCGGTTTGGGTCAGAGACTTCGCCAGGTGTGCTTGAGGTCCAGAGATGTGTGCGTCAAACTCATGGAGTGGATTTCATGCATGGATGAAGACTTGGATACCTCCCTTTAGTAAAATCCTACTCTCTTTTTTAGAATTTGAAATTAAGGTTATTTTTGTCTAACCTCTATAATAATTTATTTATTTTTAACGCATGATAGGAGGGGTGGCATGAGAACCATCCTTGGGATGATCACGTGCGTGAGAGGCAGGTTTGGACACGATTTGGCTTGATTTTGGAATCTTGATGAACTTGAGTTTCCGTGTTTGGGAAAATTTTCCCTTTTATGTAACTTTCCTTTTTGTGGTAGAAAAGCCTCCCTAGAATGCTTAAGAAAGCCTCAACTGTGCAGAGGCTTGCTTGATCGTGGGCATGCATAGGTGTGACCCCTCCTTGTTGCATTATACTCTTTTTTTAGCAAATATTTTCTTATTTAATCTTGATTTCTTTTTTGAGACTTTCCTATTTGAGGTAGAGAAGCTACCAAAGCCTAATTAGGATGTGAACGTGTATAAATCCCTACCTAGGTGTGAGCATGCCAAGGTTGTCTCAGCGTTTGTGTATATGCAATTCTTGTAGCATTAAAAATCCTTTAAAAAAATAATCAAATATCTCCTTATTTGACTCAAAACTTGCATAAATTTCTTCTCAAAACAAGTTTAACTTCATTTTGGAAACTTGGTAACCTTGTGGAAGCTTGCTTGGTCTTGCTCTGGCTAGGGTCGGTCCCTCTTTATGAAAATAAATCTCAATTGTATACAAAACTTTTTTCTTTTCTATATACAATTACTTCTTGTCTTCTTCTTCCTCTTTTAATATTCTTGTATAAAAATAGAAAATACTTGCAAATATTTAAATCATAATTTCTGATATGTATAGCAGCAACATTAATGGGTCTTCTAATCGTGATGACGAAGAAAGAAGTAATGCAGGAGATATTGCAGCAAGTAATTCTGTGATACCTAAGGATATTCCAAATTATGCTGACGAATTTGAACATTTTTCATCAACCTTTGATAAATATCCCACTCCTCGATCAGATCATACGTTCATCTTCTTAAACAATGGCAATCCCCTTGGTTGAACTCTCGCAGTTATTATTCAATATTACTATTCCACGTCGAGAGAAAAATTTTAGACCCTTTGCTATCAAGCTCAATCCCCTAGGTCGAAATTACTATTATATATCATTGATCTTATATTTTGGGTTTCATACATACCATCTTAATTGGATTCTCCAGAACTTTGCACAAATATTTACCAATTTTCTCTCTTTATTCTAGATAAGTAATTTCAGGCACAAAGAAAAAAAAATCCGGCAACCTTAACTGCTTAGATATCCGCTGATGTAAGAAGATCTTAGCATTGTTAGTATTAACTTTCAAGTATTAGCTTAAGTTAAGTGGTTTTTGTAGAAGTTTATTAGGTTTTTAATTTCGTCGGGTTAGTTTTTGTTTAAGTTTCTTCTTTCCTTTAAGGTATGGTTTCTGTGTTTTAATGACACCCTATTTACATTGTACAATGTCTCTCTCTAGCTTTAATAGTGTTTTTTTGATGTGTCTCAGTAGATGGTGAATTTTTGACAAGGTGTAGAATTATAAAATTGCCCTTTACCTAGCAACAAAAACGCAGAAGTATATGCGTAAATTTATATACGCATATTCCTAGCTTTATACCGAAACACGGAATACTGTATTTTTACTTATATATTCCACAAGCGAATTAAGAATATAGTCCCTACGAACAACTACAAACATTCTAAATTGGCCTTGTAGCCTCCTCAATATTCACAATATTTATGCCATATCGAACTAGTCTCAAGTCGCATAAATTCCACATTTGAATCCCTTGAACTTGCCTCGAATGTGCATTGATGTTCCAATACCATCTATCAAATCTGGGAGTAGCTAATGTTTAATCCCCAAAATACATTTTAGCTTAACGCCTTGTTCGTAAAGAACACATCACAAATTACTATTCTGAGCATTAAAATGTGTCACTTTAGCGTTTTGCTCAAAAACAAGCCACGAATTATGCGTCATTCCTCTTGGACGCGCCACAGACAAAGGGAAATGCCTCCAAAGACGCATTGTGCCTTTGATATAGGCTAGCCCTATCCTTCTCTTGTGCTAGAACCAGGCTAGCATCAGCTCCACTGGAGCAGCGCCCCAGGGACGCATTAGCGCATTTACGCTGAAAGCGCTAACTTCCTACTCAACAACGCATTGGCGCAAGCTTTCTTGGCTAAGAAACGTCTTATCCCTAGCACATTGGCGCTAGCTTCCTTGGCTAAGCAGCATCTTAGACGCTAGCTTCCTAGACCTAACGCGTTGGCGCTAGCTTCCCGGGTTTACCAACGTCCCAGCAACGGTAAAAGCGCTAGCTTTCTTGATCTTGGCGCTAGCCTCCTTGAATGTGGCACTAACGTCTTAGCCCTAGCATATTGGCGCTAGCTTCCTTGGCTAAGCAGTTTCCTAGCCGTAGCGCGTTGGTGCTAGGTTCCTCGACTTAGCGGCGTCTTAGACACTAGCTTCCTATCCCTAGCGCATTGGTGCTAGCTACCTTGGCTTTGCAGTGTCCTATCCCGCTAAAATCGCTAGCCACCTTAGTAGCGTCTTGGCCTTTGCGGTTAAAAAGATAGCTTCCTTGCTAGAAGCTAGCACATTAGCCTTGCTCTTAAAACGCTAGCACATTAGCTGTTGCGCCTAAAAGAGCTAGCCCATTACCATTTGTGCTAAGAAGCTAGTGTTATCCTTGTTAGATGTTCCCCTTAGAAATACGCCATTCTTTTCAATACTGGCCTAATGCCAACACTATTCTTATATGGTTATCTAATAAGCCTTCTTGCTTAAGAAGCTCTTTATAATTTTGGCCTCGAACATCTTCCAGATTTATGCCAAGTCACTTCTAAGATAATATTTGGCCATTAAAATTATGCCGTGTTATTCCCAAGTTAGTACATAACCACGAATCTTCAGACTCGATATTGATCAGTCTAATTACTAATTCAGTGAGTTTCGCAACTTACCTCACTGACTTAGCAAGTCATTTGAATTGACTTGACCTATTCAAAATGGTAGTGGTTCGCGACTCCACTATCATTCTACGATATATCAAATACAACACATGGTGGGATTCTCGTTGGGGTATTGGTCTGGCGGTCTATGACAATCGTGTGTTGTGGCAACACATCCACGAACAAGAAGGTAACAAGTAGTGGGATAGTTAAAAGACAGTTGAGAGTACGAGGAGTAGTGGTCATACAAGTCCTCCCTAATTTCAGACATGACTCCACTACAATCTCCACAATCGTTATTCCTCTACATCTTTGGTAATTTCCACCACTTACGAGAAATCAGTGTGTCTTCCTAGAAATATAAATAGATGGATTCATCTATTCGAAACAAGAACAAGGAAGAACTAAGATATACAGAATTAGCGATTCATCCCAGAGATAATCCATTCTTCTTGACACACTACAATTAATCATCACACTGAGATTTCTCAACCTTCTTTGCTTCTCTCCCCTAAGACCTACCCAATCTTCTCCGCCTTTGTGATCGAAGCAGGACGTGAACGGCTATTTCTTGGTTTAGGCTCGTCCTGTTCGAGCTTGATTTCTCAAACCTACTTGAAAGTACTCTTTTGCAGTACATTTATTTTTAACCTAAAACAGAAGTACATCGACGAAAGTTTCCGACGAATGGAATTTTAGTTTTTGATTCAAGATTTTGGGCAAACAACTCCTTTAATGGAGTATTTTTCTCAAGAAGAATATTAAAAAAAAAACGGTCGAATTATGGTCCAAAGACCATTTTTCTCCGATTTTATCAGATCTATCTCAATATTTATAATTGGTCTTTTCCTGTAAGCCGACTCTTCTTTCGTAGGAATAATCGGCTTTGTAATTTTTACAATGTTTGTTATTCTTTTTACTCACTTTCTGTATAATCTTCTAAAGGCTATTAATGAAAAGAGGTTTTCTATAATAATAAAAAAAAAAAAAAAGAGGTTAATTGATTTTTGATATTTATGTTTTGTCCAAAGTTTTGTGCAACACTTGTCCACCTTAGTGGTTGGTCCAAAAACTGATGTTGACCATAGTTGACTATCATTGATCTGAATTTAATCAATTTTATAGAATAAATAAAATTGAGTTTATAATTATACCCCTGAAATAGTCCTCAGATCCAACGGTTTTACTAAAATCATTAATTCTATGGTCATGATGAAATATCCCCTTGACCTAACTCTCTACTCTTCCTCTTCCGCCTCCACTGGCAATATAAATGGACAGTTCCTAGGCACATCAGATGAGATTCGGGTTCAGCAAATCTCTAAGAAAAAACTGGTTATTTTATTGTTGTATTTGGAGCCACAAATTAATAAACCTCATGCTCTAGATCCGTCTGTCAAGACCTGGGCAATTGATCAAGAGATTGCTTTGGGTGTTCACGATGTATATGAACGAGCTGAATCCTCTCTGTACGTGATGACACCTAATAAGCATTCAAAGGATTGTAGCTCTGATCCTGCTAAAATTTCCCAAGTTACACCACGCTTTTCTGAGCTGTCTTGTCCGCATTGATGTTGATACTCTTGTAAAGTGACTGATATTTTCTTTAAAATTCCACGGAAATATTATCTTTGAAGGTAGATCGTTCTGGCTCGGAAAATTGATCGATTCGAGCGAAATTCCCATTTTGAAGATCATTAATCCATTGCAAAAGCTCTTTCAACTATTCTACAACATTTCCTAGTATCAAATCCACGGGACTGAATGATTCATATTAGAATCCCAATTGATGAATATGCAGATACCCCATCTTCTTCCTTCACCTTCCATTTTAATGGCAATAAACTTTTAGTACAGAGCTGGTCATTCAGGCTTTTACTCAAACGAGTTTTGGGTGTTTCAATTAATGATAATGGATAAAAGAGAAGTTCCATATGATTCTTTCCTAGCTCCTTCCCTGCATTCCATTTAATTCTGATAACAACCCAAACTCTAAATTCGACCAATATTCAAATGATTCATCAATCACCAGCATTCACCTTTAATATCAATGGCAACAGACCATTTCTTCCCTGATTTGATGCTCAAACAATGTCCAAATTAAAAGATAAACTCTTACCCAAGCTCCGGTCTTCTAAAACGAGCTCTTAATTTCCTTCATCCATCGACATATATGAATGGTAGCAGCAGCAGTTGTTTACTGCTTTATCGGCTTGAAAACTGGATTCAAATTAGGGGTTGAGGTAGATATCATCTGATTTAGGGGATGTTCTCTTTGTTTTCTTACTCCTGCCTCCGGAAATTCGATCTATACCCTATAAAAATCATACTCGTATTTATAAACACAAAACAAACATGATATTAACAATCAAATCAAGACCCAGAAAAATGAATGATAGAATGAAATGATTAAATAGAATTAGTGTTCACTTACCATTTTGAACCACTTTTTCTATTCTCTGAGAGTGAGAAAATACTAGATTTTTTCCGGGAGGCGAAAAAAAGAAGAAGCAAATGGTGTGAATTGAAGATGGAAAAATTCTGAAGTGTGATAATGATTTGAGGAGGAGAAATGTGAAGAAGCAAAGAGAATAAGATATGATGGTGGCGCCAGCGACGAAAGGAGATAGAAGAGGTAGTATGTGGGTGTAAATATCCTAGGTAAATTTTCGACAACTGAAGGGTATAAGAGTAAATTCATATATATTTTAGATGATAAGTTAATTAAAACTTGACCTAATTGAGTCAACCAAACTCAACGTGATTTCCAAGTATTCAACAATAAGTTTGACAAATGTTAGACCAAACATTAAAATTGGACAAAATATAAGTACCAAATGTCAATTAATACAAAAAAAGAAAAGAAAATAAATAGATCATATAAGATAAGATTGCTTCAAAAATAAAAAGATCACATAAGGCCAATTTCTATGCACCTCTCAAATGTTGAAATTTGATCAAAATGAGCCACTATGAACCTAGCAAATGATCAAAGTGACCTTTTAGATAAGTTCTTGTGCACCTCTCAAATGTTGAAATTTAATCAAAATGAACCAGTACGGACCTAGCAAATGATCAAAATGACCTCTCAAATGCTCTGATTTGAGGCTTTGCACTGCGCGACATAGTCTTAGTCGAGCGATAAAGACTTGGTCGCTCGACAAAGAGTAAGTCGTTAGTGATATAGTCTTTATCGCTGGTGGCCAAGTCTTTGTCGTTCGACTGAGACTATGTCGCCAACGGCTAACTCTTTCCCTATATAAATTAACCATTTCAAAATCAAATATTTACACCAAAATTTTCACACAAATTTTTTCCTACTTTCTACTCTAAATTATTTTCTACATTTTTTTCCAGATGACACAAATTGCAAATCTTGATTTGGCAACACAACTAGATTTTTCTGGAGTCATTCCTGAAGCTGTTGTTAGTAAGATATGTGATGGTTATAAAAAAATAGAGAATGAAAAAAAAGGTCTTCAGGTTTTAGATGTTAACCAAGTCGCACCGAAAAGAAAAAATAAAAGTTCAAGACAAGAAAATTAGGGTAAAGAAAATTTGAAAATTAGAAGTACTTCTCACAAAAATAAGGGAAAATCTTCTCAAGAGCGCATCAAATGGAAGATACGTCAAATGAAGATAAACAGGAGGCCCAAGATTATCAAAGATTTTTACTGATGTGTTTAAGTTTTTACTGCTTAGTTTATATCTTGTAAAAGAGCGTAGTATGATAGTAAATTAATGTAATTGAGATTATGTTTTAGTTAATTGAATTAAATTATTAATTAAACTTGCAATCAAATTTTTCAATCAAATTAACTCAAATTATTTCTTACTTTTGACCTAATGTAATTTCTTTTAATATTCACGTATTTTTAAATTCATCAATAATTAAATTAAAACAAGCTAGTTTTTGATTCAATACACAGAATCAAAATTACACATTTTTGATCCAATTAAAATATAAAATTAAAATTACATATTATTTCCTGGTTGATATCCTGGTTGACCAAAGATCCAGCTTTCATCTTGGGAGTAGTTTCCTTGTGCTAATATGGCTACTATAGTAGCTTGAGTAGCGTCAGGAGTTTGTGTTTCATCACCATAACCAGGGTAAGGAACTGAAGGAAGCTGAGAACTGGATGCCCCAACGTCTCGAGCCGCCTGATACTCTGTGAAGCCTCTTACTCTTGGAGTCGAGGTATAAAGATTCACAAATAATTGATTACCCCCTGGAGTCAATAAGTTTGTAATAAGAGCATAATATGTCTCTAGCATATCGAAATAAGTGAAAATCGGATTCCACTCGATGAATCTTGAAACAAGAATGACCCACAGCAAAAAAACTGGGGAGTTCAATCAAAATTCATTGGTATTTCGACTAAAAAGTTATAGCTTAATTCAAATTCCAGATCGAATCGAAGAATACGGTATATATTCAGGTGTCATATAAGTTTCTGGCATGTCTGGTGTGTCAGCACTTCTTTGACTGCCTTTGATTCTACGACTGCCTCGACTTGGTTGACTCGGATGACTTAGTTGTCTTGAACCATATGGAATGGATTCATATAGATTACCAAGACTCAATGTGTTCGTCATTTGGTCCAGGAGCCCCATGTAATATTTCTCCATTTGCTGTGATCGCCAATGATAATCGTTCAACCTTTATCGTATCTCATGCTCTAAAGTTTGTACCCCCCAATACGGATATGGTCGTTCCATAGCTTGAGAAATAATTGGAATAATGATATGCTCCCCTTGTAGATTGATACTCGGTACCTCCCACTCAAACAATGGCATAACTGACGAAGAAGATGAACCTCTCTGACCACTGGGATAAACAAAGAAATCGGATATTGCTGGTGGAGGTTGGGATGGAAGAAACGCGGAATCGAGTGGCAATCTACCTAGAAATGGCAATCCATAGCTCCCACATGTTGAGGCTCCATGGAAATGTTAGTCTTGATAATCTTGCTGAACCAATTGATATAATCATCATCGTCTACAAGGTCCATAACCAAGTTATCAGCATGTTCCGATTCTTGAACATTTTGCAACAAAATACGATAATCCTAAGGTAAAATCTCCTCGCTTGGAAGTGGGTTGATTGCTTTTACTGTTCTCCGTTGAATCTATAGAAGGAGTCTTTTTCCAAAATACCAAACACCTTTCCCGAATTCAGCATTGTAAAACATCGATCGACGTAAAATCAACTCTACCATCCTTTGATAAGCTTCAGTATGGTACTGTGGATGATCCTTATACAACATAGGAATAAATTTTTGCCTTGTTCTACACACTTGTTGAATCTTGTTAACCAGCTCAGAGTGTTGATCATCATCGGGATGAAGTGGGATCCAGTTGGCAGACCGGTACTTCTCTATAATTGGAAAAATAATTGCTGGTTGTAGAAGAGCAGGTTCACCAACACGGGAGTAAGTATGACCAATGCGGTCAATCTCGGCCGTTACGGCCGAGATAACACCGCTTTTCAAGGTATCGCAGAATACCTTGACGATTTCCGAGATTTCGATGAACGATATTTGAACGGGAATATCGGCCAAATCGCCCGTATCTCGGCCGAGACGAGTCACCGAATCTAGGGTAAATTGGTATTTATTATTCTAATCTAACGGTTTCAGATTGATTGATGAATCCAACGGTTCTAATTAAAAGATATGATTAGATTCTTACAAGTTCGATCAAAGAAAGCTTCTATAGAAGCTCTGAATATACAAGATGAAGTAGATAAACATCTTCGACTACTTCAAGATCAATTAAGACAAGTTCAAAAATGGAGAACTCATCTACGAAATGAAATTAAAGAAACTCATGAGAGTTTAAACATATCGATTGATGGTTTCAGTTATACAACAGATGGAAATGCTGAAGATTTACCTGGACATAACTCGATTATTGGTAAATCTATTGAAGAGATTGAAAGGATAACTGCACAACTAGACTTAGGAATCCGTTCTACGAGAGTAAGTGATGATCAGACTCAGACTCAGATTTTTATTTATTCAGTTTATTTTTTATTAATTTAGGTTGATTTTGGTTTTGAAGAAGGAGAAATTGGGTACTATTCTCGTAAGGAAGAGGATTCGTGATCTGCATATACAAAAGGTTAAGATTCTTAAACAAAAGAATCTACCTAATGAAATTGTGGATGTTCTCGAGGTAATTAATCTAACTATCAACAAATGGGAATTTCTTTTAGTTTTGGTTGAAGTTTTTGGTTGAACTTCAAGAAATGGGAACTCAATGGTTATTGTATGACTTATTATTGAGAAGGATTTAAGTTTTTTTTTTTAATGTTTTATCATCAAGATTTTGGAATTAGAACCAGAAGAAGGTGAGACTGATGAAGCAGAAGGTTCTTCTGTTGCTGACATTGGGCTGCACAAGTATGTTATTTTACGAATGTCCAAAGGAAAGATACATGAAAGGAATGCATGATTATATTTCCAGCCTTAATTTTGTAGTTTCATCTCGTTGTGTTGTTTACTGTTTACTAGGTGCAATTTTTTTTTGCATATACCAGAAGGATCTGTTTATACTCAAAACAACCTGGTGGTCGGGTTGTTGTTAGACGAATAAGAAACACTTTTCGGATTATGGATATTCTTCCTCCCGAGTATGACTTAAGTGTACAGAGAATGCTTGTCGATGAAAAACCAACAAATAAACTCGAGGATCTTGGTGGCCTTGAAGAACATGTAGGTACATAATTAGGCTTAAGTTCTGTTCTCCACGACACAAAATTAATGCATATTTTGAGCCATTTAGTAGATCTATGCTAACAACTGGTAGCAGTTTCTAGTCTAGGTCCTTGAGCAAAAAGGAAATTGAGTTTCAGATGATACCAAATATTAAGTCTCACTTGAAACAACACATATAGGGAAATCAACAAAAATGTAGTTAACTCTTGGTATTCACATATATAAAATTTGGATATAAGATTTGGTAGTTATTCCGAGATTTCGCCGATAATATCCCCGAGATATCGTTATCAAGGTGTCAAGGTCCCGACCGCGACGAGACCGAGATCCGAGATTAACTACATTGAGTATGACACCAATACTATGAAAATATTGGGAAATTTATGTAGTTAGTAAATGTAACATTTATAACTTTATAAGAAAATTATAAATTAATTAGCTATTTACCTCCAAAATTTCCCCAAAACAATTCAAACTTGGTTTGGCGCCTGCGTAATTTCTGGGTCTTATGTAGATCGAAGATAATAGTTCAGACCCCAGTCATATCCTGGAGCTGACTCTAAATTCTCAAGCTCTTCGAGAAAACCAATAGGTTTCACTGAGCTAACATTTGGAAAAAGACATTGTCCTAGCACGTATAACACAAACACTCTTTCGAGATCAACAAAGTGCTTAACTTTCTCTTCTTCAGGATCCTCGACCACTTTCTCTCTATAACGTTTTAAAAAAGCTTTCAACCCAGAGACTTTGATTCCACCAGCTTTAAGAACTCTGTGCTCATCATTTCCTTCCCCATCAGAAAAATACAATTCAAGGTGTTCTTTCTATTTATTTTGTTTTTTCCACTTTTGTTGGTCATATGGAACCATATCTCCCTCGTATAGTATCCCCGTCAACATATAAATATCTAACGGTGTAGCTCCTACAAACAAAATTTTGAAATTAATTTTCGGCTATAAATCCTAAAGTTTGCATCAACCTAATGTTTGCATAATATAAAGTTTGCATATATAAAACCAAAAAAAAAAAAAAAAAGAAGTAATTAGAGAACAAACAAACTTCTCGCATTCGAAATCCATAAAATAGAACGTATTTGTAGTTTTCCACCAACGTTCTAATAATACTTGAACAACATGTGTCTTATGGTGCTTAGGGGATAACAAACATAAACGATACCGCGGATATCTGCGGACTCTTTATTTAACTGTACGAGGGAGCCACTAATGCACGATACTAAATTCAGCTAACCCACGTCTTAGCTTGGTATACCGAGTTCTCTCTTGATGTTCTGATATATGACCATCCACTACACCAGTGCCTGCAAGCTGTCTAACCTGTTGAAACCCCTCATCTCTATCCTAATCCCAGTTCACTCCACTCTTTGGACCTTCCCTTGGTTGTCTTTTTCTGTTTTTTTATTTCTTAAGAAACTCATTGTGGCAGATGAATTTTTTGCACTAAAAACTTTAAATTAAAATTTATTGAAGAGGATTTTGATAGAATTAGATAAATTTTGGTAGAATTGGATATGAAAATATAAATGAGAGATTATGTATTTATAAGCGATAGGAAGTTGGTCGTGAACGATAAAAACTATCGTTCGACATAGTTCTCATCGTACAGAGCTTTTTTTATGGTGATGCACTCTATTTATCCAGCCATCTATTTAGTATGGGTGCATAGGACTTGGTCTAAGACAACTAACTTAATACGCCCCTAAACGAGGCTTTAAGGGGGTGTTTTTTATTTCACCATATAGTGATTAGCACTTTAAAGTGAAAAGCACTTTCAAATGCTATTTTGCAGTGCTGTGTGTTTGTTTTTTAGGCACTTTAAAGTGCTTTTAAATGTTGTTATGTGTTTGTTTTTTCATTTTAAAGTGCTTTTTATGTTACAACTGTCTATTTTACCCTTAGATATGTTTCTTACAAAGGCAGAAGAATAGTAAAGGATCTGAATCATACGATTAGGGCAGAAGAAGAAGTATAAACGCTAACAATATTAATCTATAGGAACCCTAACAATAATTTTAATATGCAGTTAAACAAAACCCAATCGTGTTGTTAACTTATCTGACGAACTAGGTTAGAAGAAATAAAAGAATCTCATTATTTGAAAAAGAACATAAGAACGGTACAAATCTTCCGGAAGAAAATGGTGTAAATTGCTTCACGGAATCAAAAAAGTATTTTTTGAAGGAAAAAAAATCACTGTAAAGAAATATGAAGCTTCACTATTCTGTAAAACTGAGGTTACAAGAGAAGAAGTAAAAGAAAGACATACCATCATGTATAGTAACCACCAGTAGAAGCGGTGGTGAAATAAGTGGTGGGAGTTTAGGCGTGAGAATGGTGAGAGTTTAGATTTTTAGGTTTGTGAGAGATTGGGGATAGAGTTCGGAATAGTAATAGTTGTTAAAGGATAAAATGAGTAGTAAATGATAAATATTTGAAGTGGTAAAATTGAAGTAGCTTTTTGCTACTTCATATTTTGTACTTCAAATCACCACCACTTGAAGTGATAATCATTATATAGTTAAAAAACAAACATCCCAATTTTTTTGGGACCCACCATTTTAAAGACATTTGAAATGAAAATTACTGTATAGTGTAAAAAAACAAACACCTCTAAATCTAATTTTTTTTATAATCCTCGAAATCGGCTTACTAAATTATAAGCAGGTGTCCCATTCGCAGGAGGAGTACCGAATTTCTTTCCCCCCTAGCTATTTTCTCTCCCAGTCTCTGTCTGTCTAACTCTATGCTACTCGTATTAGTCTAACTAAAAACGGATTCAAGAAATCAAAAACCCTAATAAAACCCTCTTCCATGTTGTTTGATAGGAAACATTCATTACAAGAACCCAATTCAGATTTTAGATTATGCTGTGATTAATAATGCAAGAATGGCTAATAATGCAAAGAGGTTGAAGGTGTATGATGAAGGAGATCAAGACAGGCTCAGTGCATTACCAGAATCAATACTTCATCACATACTCTCTTTTCTTGACCTGAAACAAGCCATCAAATCCAGTATTTTATCTTCAAAGTGGAGGTATGTTTGGACATCTCTTCCATTTCTATACTTTGATTATGGTTTATCCGAAACCAAGAATTTAACGCAATCTAAGGCGAAATCGTTTGAGAAATTTGTGGACCAGGTGTTCCAGTTACGCATTACTTCTATTATAGAGAGATTAAATCTTAATTGTTTTGGGTTCATATCTTCTGATCTTCAAAACTTAAGTAATTGTCTCTATACATGGATTCTTATTGGATTAAAGCGTAAAGTAAAAGAACTATATCTAGACGTTCCATTTGGTCCCAAGGATTTTAAAGTGCCTAGTTATATCTTCATGTCTGAATCTTTGACGAAACTAAAGTTAAGAGGTTCTGCAGATCCGCAGCTTCGCAATATTCCGAGTAATTTACCTAATGCAATGAGCTTGCCTAGATTGGAGTCATTGGTTCTTCAATCGGTTCAGTTCGGCGGTGATGATACACCCAATAAGCTCTTCTCTAAGTGTCCCGTTCTGGAATCATTGGCTATAACGCATTGCGTGTTTCATAGCAATCTTGTTATTGCATCTCCCAAACTTAAAATTTGAAAATAGATTTGTATTTCCCTGGGACTAACAAGAAAGACAGTAGAATCAAGTTAAATACTCCAACTCTCTTATCTTTTCGCTGTAAAGACTACATGTCAAGATACTACTGTATGGAGACCGACCTCTCTGTTTTAGTTAAAGCTGAACTAGACATGACACCTGGAGAATTCGATGCAAATGGTATTCTAAGGCTTGATGGTAATAGTAGAAGTGTGTATGAACAAAGGATGATGAAATTACTAAGAGATTTTCATACCATAGAAGACCTAACATTGTCTGTTTGGTTCTTTGAGGTATGTTGATATCCTTCATTTATGATAAATGGTTAGTTTAATGCACAACATTAACGTTTCTATCATCTTTCGATAAGTTATTTTAGCTGTTTCATGCCTAATAACAAAGGAACGATGTGTATATCTTGATGAACTTCGTAGATTAATGCTTGGGACCTCGGCAATTTACCCTGTGTACACAACTTCGATGTCTAATCTGAGATGTTTAAGGCTAGGGGCAGGGCTTGCGGACAGGTCTCTGAAGATGATCCTGAATTTACTTATGAACTCTCTTAAAAAGAATCTCTTGTTATCGAGATAAATAAGGTCTGTGATACTCAAATATTAGTTTGTATTGTTTGTTATTCCTTCGTAGTTGTATATTACATCTTAAACACTCTTTTTATCGGTATGTAAGATGACTGCTGTTGAATCTTTGTTGTTATCATTATTCAGGCCATTTTCACGACGCCGCCATCTCCATACTGGGATGAGGTAACCATTATATTTCATTTACACCGATGCATTTCTTTTTATCTAAATTGTCTGCAGAGCCTAATTATTGTTACACAATTTCTTTCTAGGTGGACTTGACAACTCGAGCAAATTATGAATCACTATGGGAAACACAAGAACCATACGTTCAATACATGGTGCATGAGCTTAAGTTTGCTGAGGTCTGAAGTGTCCAAGGACGTCTTAATGAGCTCGTGCTACTACAATTCCTGTTGAGACAGTGCAGTGTCTTGGAGAAAGTGTTACTTTACTTAGTTGATGAACAGTCACCTAATACAAAGAGAAAGGCAACCCAATTTTTTCACAAGCTGGCATCTTTTCCAAGAGCCTCCTCAACTAGCGCAATCTTGTGTGTCTGAACTACAGTATGTAAGATTATTTTTTTTAAGCATAAGTAAGATTTTATATAAAGATGTTGGTGAAGTATTCCAGACTTCTTTGAGTTTACCAATTACCTTATAAAACATACACATAATATACCCAAGCTTGATACTGTTCTGATATATCAAGGTCAGTGTAAGGTGAAACTAGCAACTGCTTTTCTTACAAGAAAAATATTAGATCAAACCTTGTCAAATTTCATTTTATGGTTTATCGTTTTTCAGAAGTGTGCTTTTGTCTTTCCAGTTCATACACCATTCCACCTATGTTTTGTAGTAACATTCCAGTAATGGTTCTTTGAATTGCTGCTGAAACTAGATTATCTGACGTTTCAAGCTGGATGAATCCCTCAAAATCTAAGAAATGCCTATAAATTTTTGTTGCACTTGATCATTCCCGAGCAACACTGACGCTATTAAACTTTGCCATGGATAGGTTTCTGAATTTGGGTGGGATGGCTTCTAACTGTGGCCTATGAAGCTTTGGTTAGAAGAGTAACGTAAGACCGTGCCTGAGGTACTATGTGATGGTATAGACGAGGGTAGCATTCTTAAATACTTGGTTATTTGCGCATGTAAAACCCTCCTGCTACATAATTTGAAAATTGTAAGTATCTTAAGTGTGCTTCAAACAGTGAGTCTAATCTAAACCCAGGGTTAGCCCTGAGATTTTGATGCTCCAAAACGACTTTGGAAATAATGCCCCATAGATGTAGGGGATATATACACGTAATTTTGAAATAATGCCCCATAGATGTAGGGGATATATACACGTAATTTTTCCCAACAAATGGAAAATCAGTCTCGCATTCAATCGTAAACAACAGTAACATACCTCGAAAAAAAGAAAAAGAAAAAGAAAGATGAAATCCACGGTTAGGGCATCCAGATTGGGACGAGGATACCCAAAGACTAAAAATTAAAAATTTTAGTCTGTGGTCCGATCCAAGAACAACGGTAAAATCGGACGGTGTTACAATATAACGCCTGTAGGGCTGCATAAACCCGTACCCATCTAATTTTACCCGATCAGCATCCGGTCCGCCGATGAACGGGTCGGATGCGGGTGATTTTTTTAAACCCGTCTTCTGACGGGTCGGGTGCGGGTGATAGCTCCTCTCACCAGACCCGACCCTCCCACCCGCCATAAAACTCTTTATTTGCTGAGTGAGAGAAATGAGGGTAAACACTCTTTATTTCCTCTCGTTTTTCTTCTCCATCTTCTCCGTCTCTCTTTCCCTGTTCTTCATCTGTGAGGAAGATTGAGAGTTGAAATGAGGGATTTGTGATTGAGTGATGAAAGGAAAGGTTCAGAAGGTGTTAGTGAAGATGTTGTTGATATGGATTAAGCAAAAAGAAGAGGAAGAAACAATAAATTGAAAGGGAAATAAGTTAGGGTTTCTGTTGAGATGATTGATGATGGAATTGAGTAGTTAAAGATGGGAATTAAGTACACATTATATAGAAGAAGATGGTTATGCTGATTAAAAGATTTGATTTGAAAAGAATTGAAAATTTAGGGTATCTGAGTTGAAATCAAAATTAAGGTTTCGAATGGATATTGAGATTTTGAGAAATTGAGATGAGAATTGAGTTATAGATAGATGAAGAAGTATGGGTAATGATTTAATTGAAGTTCGAAATTGATTTGAGATGGATCAAGAAATTAGGGTTTTGTTCATGTTCTTCTCCAAATCAATCTGAATTCAGGATTTGATTTAAGAAGATGTAAATTGGAGTTGAGATTAGAATTGGGTATCGGGTTAATTGAATGAGTTATGTTTGGATTGAAGAGAAAAGTTGAGATTGGAATAATCAGTGAATTAGGGTTAGGGTTATAGAAATTAAATTTGGGAATTCATATTGAGATTTAGGAATTGAAGTTATTAATAATATTGAAGTGATTCTGGATTGAATCAAAGTATAGAAGAAGCTGAATTCAATTGTTTGATTGGAACTAATTCAGGTAATTGTGTTTCCTAATTAAGTTAGAGAAACTATTCAATTTCTTTTACTGAGTTTATATGAAACTGTGAATGAAGTTAAGAACTGAAATTAATTGCAGATAGTTGGTGTTGTGTATTGTGTTGAATTACAGTTATAGGTAATTGAGCTAGTAGAGATGAAGGTTGAGTTAGAAATGAATATTCCACATGTTGTAAATGTGAGTTGGAATTGCAGGGTTGTTTGAATTGAAGTAGAGATGGTCTGAAAGGAATGGATTGTGTATATGATGAAGTTGTTACTGTAAATGAATCTGGGCGGGTGACCCACATCCACCCGTACGCGACCCGTCAAAATAGCGGGTCAGATCCGACCCGACCCGTCCTACGGCAGGTTGGGTGCGGGTGAATATTCCAGTCACCCGCCAACCAGCGGGTCGGGTGCGGGTGGGGCCAAACCCGACCCGACCCACCCGATGTGCATCTCTAAACGCCTGGTGTTGGGCGGCTTTCTAGCGTATCGCTTGTTGGGACGGGCGTGATCCTAGCGTAACGCTTGCACGAGGCGGACGTCTAGTTGAACGCTTGATGTGGGACGGGAACGAAAGATAACGCCTGATGGTGGACGGTCTCCTAGGACCACGCCCAAGAGACGGGCGGAGCACTAGAGAAACGCCTGATGGGGCGGTGTGCCAGCATCACGCCTGATCGAGTATCCATTGTGCGAGAGAAGCGTGTGACTTGAAATGGACGGACGGTGTCCTAGCGCCCCGCTTGCAATTCCAAGCGAGTTGCTAACGCCTCGCCCCATCTTCTCTTCCTTCTTCTTCAGCTGCAACTTCCATTTTTTCTCATTTCTTCTCCTATGAAGCCTCCAACTTAAGAAACTCCGCCACCACACCAACACCACCAGCACCACAGCAGCACCCAGCCTGATTTTGTGAGAAACCCCTCGTCAATTTCGAAGGTAATAACCTTAATCTTTATTTTTTAAAAGTGATAATCTTAATTTTGAATTTAATGTTTAATGAATTTTGTATACCATTGTATTTTGATTTTGATTATGAGAATTCAAGATATAGTGTTTTAATTGAATTGAATTTAGGGGTATTGAAGTTATTGTGTTATAAAATTGGGTATAATTTTTTTGGTATTTTAATTGAATTGAAGTAATAATTGATAATGAGAATTTTAGGGTTTCATTCTAGGGTTAGAAGAATTTGTTGAATTGAAGTAAAATTTGAAAAAATATTTAGTTAATTTTAGTTGGGTTGTGGATAATTATTTGATTAATTGAATAATATTATTGTTTATGAAATATGGGAACTCTATTATGTTGAATTTTATTTAGCCGTAAAATTTACGTAGATTCTGAAGATGAACAGAAACAATGTTACAAGATCGGGACGAATTGGTCCACAAAATATATACTTTACTTGTCTATATGTTGTTAGAGGTTCGAATGGTTGGAATCAAATACATATTGAACCTGAAGGTGGTGCAGTTGTTGATCCACCAACCTTTGTTGATTTGGTGGATGAGGAAGTTCAACCACCAGTTGTTAACCAAATGTCTGTTATAAGGGATCAAACAGATGTGTTGGTCAGGACAGTGACCCGTTCGCTTGAATCTGGAGAGTTGATGAGTCTTGCAAAACAACAGGGAGTTCTACAAGTGCTTAAGGAGATAGCTACCCTTTCTTCTGAAGAGAATGAAAATCGTCCCAACTAAATGAGTTATCTACTTAGATGCTTTTATCTTTTAAAGCGTTGTTGTTTATGGTGTTGAACCTTATTAGTACTTTTATTAAGAATATGAATCTGTTAATTTACCGTGAAAGAGTAGCTTGTAGTTTGTGAACAACATATGCAGTTTCTAAGTTATTTTCTTTACTACCTACTTATAAGAGAATGACAATATCTTACTAGTTTCATACATATTCCAACAGTTGCTTACATATTTATTGAAACTTAACCTTCTTACATGTTTGACATAAGTAGTATCTGTTTCCAATAGATTCTGGTTTTGTAGAAGTGAGAAGCTTCATCTTACCATCACAACATGAATTTGTGCATGGTAAGAGGTTGGTTCTGCAGTTATAGGCCATGTGATCAGCTTCCCCACATGAGTAGCAATAAAATTGCTTCTCTTTTAACCACTTTTCATCATCTGGTAAAGTTGGTGGAATACCTTGGTGTGAAGCTACATAAGCATCTAACCAGATGAAAACTCCACAGTAGTTGCACTTCACATAAGGTTGAAATCCAGTATTTCCTTTTTTTGCTTTTCTAAGAAACAGGTACCCCTTGCAGTTGGTTAGTGTGCATTTTCTACCTTCCCAAGGACAATCTCTGGCAACATGACCAGCAGAAATACAAAGAAAACACTTGGTAATTGGTGATGATCTTCAACCCACCATACTGGTTGTTTTGTGTGAAATTTTTCAAGAATTGTGTTGTTGAAGAAGAAGATGAGACTTTGCAGGTGATGGTGGTGAAAGTAGGATATGCCAACGGTCATTTTATAACAGGAGTGCCAACGGTCATTTTTTTTGGAAAATGTAAAAATCAGAACGTTGGATCTGAATTAAGCTTAGATACTGTTAAAGGCATGTGAGTTTTAAAAAAAAAACAAAAAATTAAAATTAAAAAAAAGAATATGATACATTAAGATAACAATATATCAGTTAAAAATAAACTGAAAATAACTTAATTAGTTCATAAAAGTTGAAACTTAATATGACAATGCTAATAAGATTGCCCTTCACAAAGGTTTAAGGTATTCCACGAATCCTTTATGGTTGGTTTAATCTTTTCGTCAAAATGTCTGCCTTCCTAAGTTCGATATACTGTCTTGTTACCTGATCCATCCCGCAGACATCCATCATCATTATACGAAACTCATCGTCCGCTTCTCTCTTTGCGTCAAGTTTTTCTTACCTAACTTGTTTTTCCGCAAACTTTGCCGAAGACTCAGCTAGTTTTGCTGCAAACTCGGCTTCTCTCTGCGCCATCTTCATTTTTGTTTGTTCTGTATATTTGGTGTTGAAGTTTTGTTGCTCTTTAATAATAGTTTCCATCATTTCCTGTTGGCCACTACATTTTTCTTTCCCTTTTGTCTTCTGTCATTTCGCCTCTTTTTTTCCCATTTGACGGATATATGTGTTAGGGATATCTCCTATGTCTTCATAGCCACTGGAATTGTCTAGGCTTATTTCCTGTATTTCCCGGTTTTCCTCACCGCTTTCGTAATCTGACTCAGCTTGTGATGAATCGAAAACAGTTGTCGATCGTCGGGAATATTTTATATTATCTAACATAATTGTGTAGCACTCGTCATGCTTAAAACTTTTCCCACCATTAGCTTCTTTGAAAAGCCTCCTTACTTCTGCAATCTATTTTTTTAATTCAATTTAGTGGAGGATATACAATTCAAAACAGTAATGTAATCGTCAAAATTGAATGAGTAGTTACCTTATTTTCGGGGCCCCATTCAGTATGGTGTTCACGTTCCACTTCCACCTCCTTTGCAGAGAAAAGTGCCACATCTTTACTTATTCCCTGAAATCGTTTCTGAAGGGAGGTCCAACTGCGTTGTGGCATCGAAGGTATGGCTTCTTTCATCTGATATAATATGCGAGACCATAATATTTCTTCTGATTGATCGTACCAGTACTACAATGTTGAGATATTGACAAATGAATTTTACACATCGTTACATCTTCAAATATAGTAAAATTTGGACCTCGTGGTCTTGGTGGTGGCATAATTCTAATCGATTCGGAAAGTAATTAAATGAAGAAGAACTTAATTATTTTTGAATACTAACTAGATAACAATGAGTGTTTAGTAAAATAAAATTGGATTAGTATTCCATATATAATGTCATAATATAGCCGTTACCGTTGCAACGGTAACATCTCAACGGTAACAATATAGCAGGTGTTACTCTAGAGTAACGCCCACAGTGGGGCGGGTGTCTAGCGACACACCTTATAAGTTTAAATTGCAAGCGGACTTCTAGGAGGCCGCTTGTTGGTGGGCGTAGCTTTAGGGCACCGTTTTGATGGGGCGGAGATTTGAAGTCCTCCTGGTTATGGGCGTGATCCTATACGCACGCTTCATCAGGCGGAGATTTGAATACCGCCCGTGTTTTCAAGCGGTACGCTAAGAGAACGCCTGTCATCAAACGTTATACTATACGCCCGCTTAGAAATCAGACGGTTCCCTACGAGACCGCTCAACTATATTGGTTTAATACGGGAAAAAAGTAGATTTACTCTGCTACAGTTGAAAATTCCGGACCAAAGACTAGAAGTAGTCGTCCCGTTGTGGCTGGAAAAACTAGACCATCAACTACTTCTAGTCTTTGGTTCGTGGTTTAGTCCACCCATTGTGGACGCTCTTAGCAGATTATATGTTTGAGCAAACTACTAACATCGATTATTTTAGTCATTTTACCAAACAACTTGCATGTACTGAGGTTAGAGAATTGAGCCATTTCTTTTTTTTCTTTTTTCCTTTTTTTTTTTCTTTATTGATCGATAAAAAAATCAAGTTCAGAAAACTAACCCATACATTTTGTTGTTATTTTGATTGATAACTAAAGTGATGCCAACGAGTTCTAATTTGATGCAATGACATGTGCCTCCGTATAAAATGGCTAAAATATGGTCAGTATTAAAAAATATATTAAAAATTACTTATTAAACTATTTATGTGATTGATTAATAGATTTAATTAGTATTAATTAAAATTAAAACTTCTTTATCTAATTAATTATATTATTAACTAATATATTTAATTAGTGTTAATTAATTTAAATGTCAGTTAAATTAATTGGTGATTCAAATTGGATTATAGTTGGTTTTTCCTATTTTTCAACCCCACTTTTCTTATTTTCCATCCCTCAAACAATTTTTAAAATTAATATATTTTTAAACTCTAATTTTTCCTATTTAACATTCATAAAAGTTAAATTAACTTTGATTATGATTATTATCATTTTTATTTATCTTTTTTTTTCATTGATTTTTCGTTTTCATTAAACAAAATCGATAAATCATTATTACGGAAAATTCCATTGTTAAAAATCTAGCAAAAAATATTCAAATCTTAAAATGAATCAAACATCAAAAAAAATTATATTAATTCTATTGAAACCCATTTATATAAATAATGTTTAGAGTTAATAAATAATCTAATTAGTAATCGATATTTAATTAGTAATTATTTAATTTTTATTTCTGAAGAACTGGTATGTCTGTTATGGACGACGTTTACTGTATCAGTCGTCCAGATTTACAAGTGACCATATTCCAATGATTTAAGATTTAATAACAAAAACCCCCCGTAGACCCCAAAACTCCAGTCCATGTATTTACTTTAAAAATCAATTTGGATATGATATGATCGACATCCAACTTTACTTTATATAATGCTTCACAAACCCAAGCTCCCCTCCACATGTTTACGACAACAATTTGAGTTGAAAAGATGATTTTATGTGATTATTTTTTGGTCTTGGATTAATTGGAACTTAGGACCAAAGGGTCACTAAGTACACTAGCTCATTTTCACTATTTGTGAATGAAACCTTTAGTCATACATATGAGAAACTAAAGATGTTGCCTCTCCATATTACTAAGAAATTTACATCTAAGAGTGGCAATTTGGATCAACACACTTTTGTGTGAGGGATATGACTTAGGCAATGGGTTAGTTGGTAAAACTACACATTTCACACACGCGCGGTGCTTCGCACTGAAGCACGCCGCCAGGCGGGGCTCGGGCTCGGGTGTGGGTGTAAGTCAACCAAGATTTATCTTTTGATTAGGGGTGCACAAAGGTCGGTTCGGCTCGGTTCTTGGTAGAAGCGTGTACCTGTACCTCCCTATAGTCGGTTCTCTACCCGTGTACCTGTATCCTATACTCTCGGTTCGGTTCTTATACCTGTACCCGTCTTCTCGATCCGGTTCCGGTCTTGTACTTTTTTTTTCTCTAGTCTAAGTTAATATCAACATAACAAGTCGTAGATAACCTGATTTTATTTTAGGAACCATGATGTGCATTTTGATCAGGTTCTGAAAGGTAAAAAGAACTTACATGTACAGTACAGGTGTGCCCAGTCACATTTGTAACAATAAGTCTCCAGGCACCGCTAGCAAGTCCTACAGACGGCATCCGTAACTTGACTTCCCACTCACAAACACCTAAACGGTGCATTCTCACGCCAATATTCTCATGAATCTCATGTGCTAGTTCTTGCAAAGTCATCCCAACCATAGCTTCTTCTTGGCCCTCCACAAGGTCAATGCTCCTGAGACAAACATCTCAAACTTCAAACTATGTGAAATGCTAGTATATCTTTTTAGCTTTCTCCTATTTTCTAGAAAGACGGTTTCATGAACCTTAACATACCTTGGATATGGCACAAGATCATCTATTTCCTGTCCTCTTAAGATGTAAAGATACATATGGGCATGATCAGGTCTGACAGTTGCATTATGTCCATGCAGTTCCAATTCTTCAAGGGCAGCCATCATGGACCTCAAGATGCTTCTGGACGTAAAGGACAAAGCTCGTTGATTTTGTGCTTTACCAACTGCCAGACCTTGATATGTCCAGAACCCTTCATTTACATTTGGTTGCCTAACAAAGGTTCTCAAAAACATCCTTTGGATGGGTTGTGGTTTGTCTACAACAGTATAAAGATGTCATTGGTACCTTCGGTCCTGTACAGGTCGGTTCCTAGGTAGAACCTGTACCTGATATCCGGATATACTCAGTTTTCTTTTTTTGTACTTGTATCATGTATCATGTACCCCCGGTTCGGTTCGGTTCGTTTCAGGTACGGTTCCGTCGGTTTCGGTTCTGTCCTTCGGTTCCGGTCGGTTCATGTGCAACCCTACTTTTGATATATTTTCCAAATGAATTTAAGCATAAGAATAATTTATCTTAATGGGGGGCGTCTGACCCGGTGGAATATATTTTACTTACTAATTTTTACTGGCAGTAATTGATGTAACCTGCATGGAATTGATTCTCATTCAATTTCCATTACAGCTATTCTCTTCTCTCTTCCTATAAAAGAAAATCGACTTCTTTATTTCAACTCATCCCAGAGCAGGATACTATCTCTAACTCTTTTCCATTTTTCTTTCTTTGCTATGCGCTTTGCTTGTTTATTCCTTCCTTTGTTGTTGAGTTCGTTGAGTGGATGATTTGTATTGTGCTTATATAAATCATAACGGGAAGTTTTATCCTGAACACATCTCCGTTGTGGGGGTATAACATCTCTCATTCTTGAGGAGTACCCGCAGACTATTGTGTTAAGGACAATTTGCTGAGCAGGTGGCTCTATCCTTTGTGTGCAAATCAATGTTTCAATTTAAAGATTTTATTTTAACATTAACATCTTCTGTTTCAGTATTTTTATTGTTGCAGACACAACAATCTTAACACAATATCACTTCTTCTGTAACAATGGATAAAAATGATGTTGACAAACCATAAATTCAGTGAGAAGGATTTCAAAAGATGGCAATCAAAGATGTTGTTTTTTATGAGTTTTCATATGTTAGATGAACTTGTTCTGAAATCTTTTGATGAGGGTTTGAATGATGCTGGAAATGAAAGGGATTTGGAAAGTTGGGTTAGGCAGAATTATATGGATAAAAACCATATTCTGAATTATTTAGAGGATGCACTCTATGACTTTTATAATGCAAAATAGAACTTTTCTGCTTTTGATTAGAGGCAAAATACCAAGATGAAACTACTGGAAGTAAGAAATTCTTGGTAGCTAGGTTCTTGGAATATAAAATGTAAAATGACAAACCTGTGGTTGATCAATTCCTTGAACTTCAGCGTATTATTAATGAAATTCTTGCTGAAGGCATGGTGATAGATGAAACTTTTCAAGTGTCTGCTGTGATTGAGAAATTACCTTCTTCCTGGTCCGAATACAAACGTAGATTGAGACATGAAACTGATGATGTCAATATGGTTGATTTGGGTAAGAAGATTCAAGTTGAAGAGACTGTGCTCCAAAGACAAGAACGTATCTTCTGCAAGGGACATGTCCCACAAGGCTCAACACAAGTCTTCCAATATTGAAAAGGGTGAAAGCAGCAAACGAAACCCTAAGCCTAGTCCTCACAAGAAAGGTATATTTCAGAAACCCAAATCTGGCATTCGTAAAATTAAAGGTGCTTGTTATGTTTTTGGAACTCCTGGCCATATGGAAATTCAATGTAGAAAACATAAGGACTTTAATAATAAGAAAAACAATGCTAATTTGTTTGAAAACAACAAGAACGAGTTCTCTGGTACGGTGTCTGAAGTTAATTTGGTAATCAATGTGAGAGACTGGTGGGTAAATTCTGGTGCTACCAAGCATGTATGTGAAAACAAAGATATGTTCACCTCCTATCAGAAGTTAGGGGAAGGGGAGAAACTCTACATGATTAACTCATCTGCAGCATAGGTTACAGGAAAAGGCAAAGTTGGGCTAAAACTAACTTCTGGCAAGACTCTCACATTGAATGAAGTTCTTCATGTTCCGGACATATGCAAAAATATTGTTTCTTGTGATGTTTTAGATGATAAGGGTTTTAAAATTGTAATTGAATCTGGAAAAGTTGTTGTCACTAAGGGTAAGGATTATGTGGGTAAGGGTTATATGACTGAGGGTCTCTCTAAACTTAATGTAACCTCTGATGAAATGAATAAAATTGATTCTTCTGCTTATGTTTGTGTGTCATTAAATGTTTGGCATGGTATACTTGGACATGTAAACTATAAGTCAATGCATAAACTGGCTAGCATAGGCTGCATACCCAAACTTAGTTTGGATAATGAACATAAATGTGAAGTATGTGTAGAATCAAAATATGCTAAAAAACCTTTTAGAAAAAAATTTCAAAGAAATTCTAAACCCTTGGAATTAATTTATTCAGACCTAGTTGACATGAAATCAGTTCAAACTAAAGGTGGTAAGAAATGGTTTGTCACTTTTATAGATGATTGTACGAGGTACTGTCACATATATTTGCTTAAAGGTAAGGATGATTCCTTAGAAGCCTTTAAGATGTATAAATTAGAAGTTGAAAACCAAATGAATGCTACCATTAAAACTGTAAGGTCTGACCGTGGATGTGACTATGTAATTCCTATAGGATATTTTTGCACAGAACACGGCGTTATACATGAAGTAACCCCTCCTTATTCACCATAATCTAATGGTGTGGCTGAACGGAAAAACCGAACCCTTAAGGAGATGATGAATACCGTGTTAATTAGTTCAGGATTACCTGCAAACTTGTGGGGTGGGGCGTTCTCTCAGCTTGCTATTTCTTGAACAGAGTACCCTTTAAAGGATCAGACAAAACTATATATGATTTATGGAAAGGTAGACAACCTTCTTATGCATACTTTAAAGTGTGGGGGTGTTTGGCTAAGGTTTTCATTCCTCCCCCTAAGAGAACCAAGATAGGACCCAAAACTGTTGACTGTGTCTTCATAGGGTATCCTGAGCATACTACTCCATATAGGTTTATGGTTGTAAGTTCTGAAATTTCTGAAATTGGTGTGAATACTATTATGGAATCTAAGGATGTTGTGTTCTCTGAAAATGTTTTTCCATTGAAATCTGATTCTCGCATGATATGTGTTGATCCCCTAGATGTCCCTTCGACCAGTCACACATTACCTTTAGAGGAAGATGAAGTTGAATTTGAGCCTAGAGGTAAAAGGCTTAGAACTGAAAAATCTTTTGGGCCAGACTTCATAACATGCTTAGCTGAGACTGATCCACAAACTTATAGAGAATCCATGACTTCTTCTGAAGCTCCATGGTGGAAAGAATATGCCATTAATGAAATGGATTCCATTATACAGAATAGTACAAGGGAGATTGTAGATTTACCTCTAGGGTGTAAACCCATGGGTTGTAAATGGATCTCCAAAATGAAACGTAAGGTAGATGGAACTGTGGAAACAAAGCTAGATTAGTAGATAAAGGCTATAAACAGAGAGAAGGTGTAGATTTCTTTGATACTTATTCACCTGTTACGAGAATTACTTCCATTAGGATGTTAATTGTTATTGCTTCCATTCATAACTTAGAGATACATCAAATAGATGCAAGGACAACTTTTCTTAGATGAAGAAATTTACATGGACCAACAAGATGAATTTGCAGTGAAAGGTTGTGAAAACAAAGTTTGTAAACTGAAAAAATCTCTGTATGGTTTGAAACAAGCACCTAAACAGTAGCATGAAAATTTTTATCATGTAATGATTTCTAGTGGTTTTAAAATCAATGAATCTGACAAGTGTGTTTATACTAAACTTGTGAATGATGCTTGTGTGATTGTATGCTTGTATGTTGATGATATGCTTATACTTGGTACAAACATGGATGTAATTAATTCTACAAAGAACATGCTAAATGAGAACTTTAACATGAAAGATTTAAGCCCCGCTGATGTGATCTTAGGGATGAAGATTAGAAGAACTTCTAATGGATATCGTCTTAGTCAATCTCATTATGTTGAATCTGTGCTTAAAAAATATAATCAATTTGATCGTAAACCTGCTTGTACTCCGTATGATCCTTGTTGTAGACTCAAAAAGTATAAGGGTAATGGAGTTTCACAACTTGAATACTAACGTGTTATAGGAAGTCTGATGTATTTGATAAATTGTACGAGACCAGACATTGCTTATGTTGTGAGTAGGTTAAGTAGGTATACCTGTAATCCGGGGCAGGAGCATTGGGATGCACTTATTAGAGTGTTAAGGTATCTAAAATACACTTTAAACGTTATGCTTAAGTTATGGGAGATACCCTGCAGTCCTTGAAGGATTTTGTGATGCAAACTGGATATCAGACTCAGAGGAGTCTAAGTCTACGAGTGGATATATTTTCACTCTAGCAGGTGGGTCTGTATCTTGGAAGAATTCCAAACAGACATCTATAGCTCGATCCACTATGGAATCAGAGTTTATTACGTTAGATAAAGAAAGAGAAGAAGCCGCTTGGCTAAGATGCTTTTTAGAAGACATTTCTCTCTGGTATAGGCTTGTGCCAGCTATATTATACATTGTGATAGTCAAGCTGCAATAGTTAATGCTAAAAACAACAACTATAATGGGAAGTCTATACACATTCGTAGAAGACATAATTCCCCGAAACAACTAATCTCAACTGGCGTTATTTCTGTTGACTTTGTGAGGTCTAAGGAGAATATCGTGGACCTTTTGACGAAAGGTTTGTCCAAGGAGATAGTTAGTAATGCATCAAGGGTGATGGGGCTTAAGCTCATTAAATAAACTTTCCATGAAGGATACTCAACTTTGCTGACTGGAGATCCCAAGATCAAGGTTTTGAATGAGACAACTAATTTTTGGTGGGTTAAAGGAAACACTATCAGAGAATTTCATTCTTTGTCCCTTCCCTATGGTGTAGACGTGATAGTGTGACTGTATGTGAAGGATGACTTTTTATTAAGTCTTAATGAGTTTTATAGTTTCAATTTAAGATTGAAGTGGGGTGTAGCAGTAAACACTCTTGATAGAAATCACCTATCTGAATGTGGAAGTGGGCCAAGATGGACACAACGAAACGAACTTGAAGCGCCCAGAGTGATATCGCGCGTGGAAGTTATTGATGAACTACACCAAACGATGGCAGTTCAAGACATCGCGTTCACTGTCCATAAAGTAGTTCCGGTAATTTCTCACTAAGAAAAGGTTCAAGACCTTATGGACACCTATTGCCTATAGTGGTATTTCTCCATTTCTGGTTTCTGATTTTTATCGGTTTTTCATTCATGTGGGGGATTGTTGGAGAAAATGATTTTATGTGGTTTGTTTTTGGTCTTGGATTAATTGGAACTTAGGACCAAGGGGCCACTAAGGACACTAGCTCATTTTCACTATTTGTGAATGAAACCTTTAGTTCCACATAGGACAAACTAAAGATGTTACCTCTCCATATTACTAAGAAATTTGCATCTAAGAGTGGCCCTTTGGGTCAACACACTTTTGTGTGAGGGAGATGACTTAGGAAATGGGCTAGTTGGTGCAACCACACATTTCACACACACGTGGTGCTTTGCACCGAAGCACGCACGCCACCGACGTCTATCCGGTCGGGCGGGCGGGTGGGTCGGGCTCGGGTTCGGGTGTGGGTGTGGGTGTGGGTCAACCAAGACTTATCTTTTTGGAAAAAATTCTTTTGATATGTTCTCCAAATGAATTTAAATATAAAAATAAATTATCGTAATGGGGGGGCGTCTGACCCAATGGAATATATTTTACTTACTATTTTTTTTTTTGCTGGCAGTAAAGGTTGAATTTGAATTGATTTAAATTTGCCCGTTTTAATTCCGTTTTACAATTTATGTCCGTGCTCCATGCACGGAATTGATTCTCATTCAATTGTCATTACAACTATTCTCTTCTCTCTGCCTATAAAAGAAAATCCACTTCTTCATTTCAACTCATCCCAAAGCAGGCTACTATCCCTAACTCCTTTCCCCTCTTCTTGCTTTGCTATGCGCTTTGCTTGTTTATTTCCTTCCTTCTTTTATTGTTGTTGAGTTCGTTGTGGGTGAATTTTATTGTGCTTATACAAATCATAACGGGCAGTTCTATCCTAGACACATCTCCGTTATGGGGGTATACCATCTCTCATTCTTGAGGAGTACCCGCAGACTATTGTGTTAAGGACAATTTGCTGAGCAGGTGACTCCGTCCTTTGTGTGCAAATCAGTGTTTCAATTCAAAGATTTTATTTTAACATTAACATCTTCTGTTTCAGTATTTTTATTGTTGCAGATACAACAATTTGATTACAGAATCTCACTTCTATTGAACTGCATATTAGGTTTGGATTTTCCTAAATTTTTGGATTGGGTTTTACTTAATCGCTTGTTCTCTCTAAGGTATTTTTGGTAGTAGATCAACTGTGAAAAGGGAGAAGATTTTCAGTGATGGGGTGGATAAAAAATATGTGCAATATAAAAAAAAAGGTCAAAATATATAAAAATAGTATTTAGGATCTTTTAAAATTTATTTAGGTGGTATGTAGGATAATTGAGGATGAGAATTAATGTGTATGAGAAATATGAAAAATGGGGGTAAGAAATATGGAAAACCTTATAGTTAGTGTTAGATGGTAAGAATTAAAGTAGAGGTTTTTTTTTTGAAAGTTTGTAGAAAAAGAAGAAAAAGTCGGAGAAAACTAGGGTTTTGTGATTTGGTAGGAAAAATAAAAATTTTAGTGGTGATGAAGAAGTGGGTGCATCTACGTATCACCAATCAGATTATAGTGAGTTCGATCCTACCAATTTGGATTATTTGTTGGATGAACAAGAACGTGGAAACCAAGGAATATTTGATGATTTTACTCAAGCAAATGAAGAATGTAACCGGGAAAATAAAGATTTTAATGCTTCCAATCGTCAGGTATACGTTCTAAGGATCTCGAAACATGATTTTAAACCTTATAATCGCACAGAAGTGGAAGTTTTTCTAAATTTTGAGCCATTTCCTAGGCTATGTGCCACCTAGATTCGGCGGGTACGATGACATCGTATCCACTGATTCTATATCTTCTCAAAAATATAAACCAGAATCGGCGGTTATAGTCATGAACAACGACCGATCCTGGTTCATGTTTTGGCGAGATTGTTAGATGAAGAAATCGGTTGTTATGGACTCATATATCAACTTATTATATCACTTGTATATTTCCCAAAATTAGCTAAGAATATAATCGGTCGATATGATTGCGTTATGCCCCGATTCTAAGCGGAAAAAGGCCAGAAAGATGAACTTTGTTGAATGCTAGAATCGGCACACAGGTCAGTTCATCTGTGCCGATTCTAGTATTTGGGGATTTTTTTTAAAAATCTAGACTAGGTAGAATGGTGGATAAATATGGACATAAAGGCCGATTTTGTAGAATCGTTTGGCACAATTGTTACCTATCCGCCGATTATGTCTGCCTATTTTTTTGATATACTTTGTAGATTGTTCTAGCGCTCAGCGACGATCAATATGAACCCGTGTCTCATCTCGGGTCTGATACTTCTGACCACTAATACACTGATTTGGTGTGGAAAAACATGGACAATGCAAAGCAATGGTTTGTGGACAAAGGCACAGAGATCAATTGCGCATTAGTCTCAGGATGTTGTTCGAGGCGTCATCGTTTGGAATTTTTTTACGAGAGAAGTGGCAAGATTGGAAGTCACGTTACAAAGGAAAAACCGTGAAGACGAAGACGCCGAGAGTCTACATTACTAAATCAAAGAATCATAAGTGCCAATTTAAGATTATAGTGATTATGACCCGATGGTGTCATAATCATGATGATCCAGAATCTCTATTTGGACACTCTGCCGTTTGTGGGTTAGAACCACATCAAAAAGCAACGGTAAAGCCAATGAAGGCAAGTAAACCAAGTAATATCCTTAGGAAGATCAAGGACGAGCTTCAAGAATACACGTACTAGTTTATATACTAACTCGTGTAATGCTATGCGTCAATTTCCTAAAACTATGAATGAAATTTGTCTTTAGGAAAAAGTGTAGTACAATCAGAACATCCACATTGGCCGAATTGTTACAATCGACATTTATAAAACCTCCGAGCACGTTTGTTCAACATGATATATATTCCCTCGCGTGCATGAATTTCTTTCCCCTTTCGTATTCGCCATAGGCTATAAAATCGTTCGATCTAAACATACAAAATTATTCACTTTCTCACTACGAGAAGCTTGGGTATGATGGTCGACAACCATTCGTCTAATTTTAAGGAACTCCCGTATTTTCCTTTTGATTTTTTGTATTTAAACTCCAAGTCTCTCCATTTGTAATGTTTATGATTCCGGGTGCGCTCACAAAGAATTATTTAACTATCTTCCAAAATATTTAATATATTACATCCAGACGTTCGTGGAAGACATGAATGAACGACATAACGAGCTCCATATATTCTTTGGGTTTCCATGCATTTTCCCAGCTCTATTTGAGCAGTAGATGAAGTGTAAATCAGTAAAAGGTGAAAGTTTGAGACAAATTGGGTTTGGAAAAAAGGTCCTCCTCATATAGAGAAAGACCCAACAACTAGTTTTTTTCGAAAAACTCAAAATATAAGTGAAATAGTTTGGCACAATCGGTCGATATATATATATGTCCACGCCTACTGATTGTGGCTTAAAAAAATGTTAAAAGAAATGGCTTACTACAATCAGTCGATATATATGTCCACACCACCGATTGTGGATTATCAAAAATGTTAAAAATTAGGTTTGTCGCAATCGGTCGATATATATGTCCAAATCCATCGATTATGACTTATCAAAAATGTTGAAAACTTGTCTTGTTGCAAGCGTTCGATATATATGTCCTCATTGACCGAGTGTGTCCTAAAAATAACCAAAAAATTAGCATTTCCTTTACCTAGAATCGGTCGATATGGATGTCCACATCGACCGATCGTAGCCTAAAAAACAACCAGAAATATGACTTTTCTCAGGCCCCAGAATCGTTTGATATGAATTTGTACATCTACCGATTCTGTAACCCTAACAAATTTTTGGCATGTTTGCCCATAAAGTTTGATATGAATGTATATATCCTCCAATTCTATATATTTTTCCCATAATCGTTTGATACGTATAGACATATCGACTGGTTATAAACTTGTAAGTTCTGCCAAAAACTAGAATCAGTCGATAAGGATATCCACATCGACCGAATATTGCTTAAAAATGCCAGGATACCTGTTTTTTTTGCCCAAATTATAGTTTTTTGTCGCGTCTTAGCCGACACAACAGTTTTAAACCAACTCAATTCGTTCATTCATAAACTAATAAACATAACATGTTTGAATTCGAACAATTAACATATGATAAAGACATAATTATCCATAGTTAAAGACATGAGTTTGAAAAAAAAAAAATTCATTCATTCAACATCAACACCATGCTCACCATGACCACGACCACCACAACCACCTTGACCTCGTTTTGGAAGGTTGTTGTTGAGCACCATCATTATCGCCACTATCATCTTGGCCATCTCTGCTTTGGCCGTGAGCACTCTTTCTCGCTCTAGTTTTTCTCTTTGGCGTCGTTTTCATCGTCTTCCCATATACAACGCCAGCTTTTTCATCCACAAAGCGTTGTATTATGCAATCTTCATTTCATTCACCTCAACATTTACTCATATTCTCATATATGTTTTTGCTTTGTTGATCAGGTATGTGATTAGTCTTCTTTGTTTCCATTTCGAACAACAAACATTTAACAAGTCATGTCAAAACCTTAACAAACCATAAGAGATTACAATACATACCAGAACAACGAGAATTCTATCTCGGTTCTTGATTAACGGCCTCTCGTTTATTCATATCACACGAGTACGAAAATGTTGCGGTACCGCGCCATGTAATCTAGAGATGCTTCAACATATGAGTTCGGAGACCTATTTATTTGAACTATGTGTTACCTCCTATTTCCCAATCCGAGGATGATGGTAAATGATTGTGAAAACCACAATTTCGTTCTTAAGGGACTTACATTTGGACTTGTCCAATTTACATTTTTTCCAAAAGAGGCCATGGATATATCTTACACACAATTACATTGTCTCGCCACTCTTGTCGGGTTGCACAGTACATAGCCTTTGGGGTGAAACAAAGGTCCAAAATAATATTGTTCCTCGCACCCAACCGTCATTCTTTCCGTTAGTTCTTGCCTGTAAGGGTGAAAGACAACATCCTATGTCGTCAAGTTGTATAGTTGCTGCCTCAAAAGCAAAAATTCCTCCCGAAAACTCTTCGTCTTGCCGTTAAAGGAGTATTTGTTTCCAAAAAATCACCATCCAAATTCTTTTTCTCATGGGCCTTCTTAGAAAACTTTGGGAAGTGCAATCATATCCACACCTGCATCAACATAGGATTATAGGTGAGAAAAGCAAAGAATAAGATAAAAAAAATACAATAACTACACCACTTGGATTACTTGGAGAAGAGCCAGATTCTCTCCAACTTGGACATGTGTACTCTAGTACACTTTCTTATCTTGTTCAACAATAATGGAAGGCACGCACTGGCCGAAGAGCAGTCGCGTACTTTGTTCAATGGTTCCACTAACTTGATGTAGTTGGTGTTCACCCGAGAAAACGTCGGGAAAGATAACAGATCCCAAGATATAGTTGGTGTCCACTAACTGGAGCATTTGGTTTACGTCATAGCTTATATATAAAGGATTAAACATATGTAACATGTAACTCATCTCTAATGAATAAGAGTTCTCTTTCTCTTGTCTATCTGTGTTCTTCCATATTCTAGTAAATACTACCACACGTTATCATCACGACTTTGTAAACTGTGTAATTATTTTTTTTTCGTCAAGATCAATGATGGATTAGTTCTTGAAGATTAGTGTGTTCCCAATCCAATTTGTTTATCTTCATGGATGTGTTACCAGGTATTCCTCTTTAACAAAAAGATTTTGCATTCATAATATATATTAGAGTTTTGCGGATCTATGATTATCAAACACATAGATTTCGCTGTTAGATTTACATGAGTTTTAAGTACGTTGTTATACCAAATTACGTTATAGACACTCGTTTAAAATTTTACACAAATCGGAATATTATGCTATACCCAAAACCTCTGTGAATGAAATTAATTTTCGTTTAGAAAGACCCTAATTTCGAACATTGTAGTAATACCTTAGTTCTTGGAATTTAAACCGTTGGATTAAGCTAAATTTTATGTATGTATTATATGTTGATCTCATGTATCACTTGTAAGAATTTCATAGCGATCCAACCATGGTAAATTATGGAAGGTATGTGATATTGACAATTATGTCTACAAAAACGTAATCGGGATAGTCATATGGTATCATACATATCTTCTTATCTAGATGTCAGAATACTCTAAAATTTTATTATGTTTGGAGTAACATTTATATAAGTATTACACAAAATTTTCATCATCATCGGACATGCAAATAATTGTTTATAGATTACTACAGTTGGATGATGAAATTTCCAATTTTAGGGTTAACAATATATTTTGGACCTATATGATAATGGTTTCAAGTTGTTAAAACTATATGTCATGCCTATTTTCCCGACTTTTTTCACCCACAAACCCACGCTTGAAAAAAATCACGCGTGCACCCATCTCTTTGGTGAATATTTCTCACATATCCATATTTTTCAAAAAAAAAAAAAAATTCCTTAATCTTCAGTCCCATAGTAACCTTCCATATTTATATTCAGAGTTTCTATTTCTTCTTCTTCTATGTTAGGAATAATTGTTGTTGTTATCGTATCGGAGGAGCTGAGAGGGGGATTTGTTATTTCATGATTTTTTTTCTAGAGGTGTGTTTGTTTCTATTCTCAGCTTTTCCTTTTCGATTTTTTTCTGACTTGATTCTATCTACATTCTCTTTAATTTCCATTTTTTTTTTGTTTGATTTATAGGGTTTTGTAAGCATATTTCAGAGACTTTTTAGCTGATTCTTTTCATGTAAGGATCTGATGTTGATTGTAGATGGTGGTAAAAATGAGTTTCAAACTCTCGAACTTGTGAAGATTGATTTTAGATTTAAAAACTAATTTTTAACTAGAAAATATACACAAATGATGAAAGTAATATTCACAAATACTGAGGTCATGGATTTCACCATTAACCAATTAAAGTGATTTAATCTAATCAATTTTCATCCAATTCTTTATGTTTAAAGTGATTCTAATATGTTGCAAAAGTAGATTTTCAAAGTAACAATTGTAAATCGAGAGTATAAAATATCAAAAACCCTAGGCTAAGCATGCTCTAACGAAAGAAATAACAACTGCTTAATAAAAATCCTTAAATCAATTTTTAATCAAAGCAAATAATCATAAAAGAAATTGCAAAAAATCAATTAAAATAGAAATATACCATTTTTGTTGGAACAATCGCTTCCTTCGTCACCTCAGCAAAGGGGTTTAGCTCCTCATATTAATCAGTTGCTCAAAATAATGATTCATGGCTTAAAAGTGTTTACAAAGGTGAAAAGAAGAGAAAATAATAAAAGTAGTGAGTTTGCAACGGTGGATTGGCGTTACAGACTCGCTGTTACAAGGTAGGTGTTACAAACTGAAGATAAATGTTGCAAAGATTAAAAGTTTTAGCAAAAAAATCTTCAACTTTTTGGCCACGAAAGCTTCAACCTTTTAGCAACGATTTCTTCATCTTCTTCATCACGATCATGAATAAATTTTCTGATTTTTTGATTTTGGCTAGAGCCAGCCCCCCTTAATGTTTTGACTTGAGTCCCTATTTATACTGAACATCTTTACCACTCCATATCACGTTAAAATCTTCTCTAATTAATGTTCACATCTCGGCAGTAAAGGAAGAATCTCGGTTTGATTTTTTCCCCAGATTATTTCCTTTTAAACTCTCGGTGTTTACTTCTCTATCAAACTCTTTCTTTTTCGATAATGATATGCTCGATTTTATTACTTAGTTGTTGAAAAAATATACGGAACAGAATTGTGTGAGACGAGATGAATAATCTTCGAGAATATTTCACGCGTGAGTTTCTTTCCTGTTTTTGGGTTTTCAATTCGTGTATAACTTTTGTAGGAATGGTAGGAGTATAATTTGTCTTTAAAACTATTTATTATCCCATATATATCGATACAAATCTTCACAGCTTAGACAAATCAAACTCCCGCCAAAATAAACCCTTTGAATTTGAAATGAGAGATGAGTGCCTTTAGTATTTTTTCCAGGTGCCTTTAACACTTTTTCGAGCCAATTTTTCCACAAAAGTTTATACTTCCAAAATACCTAAAAACATACAAAATAAGAATATTAATAAAAAAATCGAGTAATAACAATATAAATGTGAGCTCAAATTAGACACATAGATGTGTCTATTAGGATCTCTGCAGCTCTGCTAGCTAAGAAATAATTTTAGCTTTTTTTTGTTTTTTTTTTTATCCTGATTTCTGATTTGTTAGGTTCTTTGATGAGTCGATTTTCCGAGAAGCTACAATATCAAATTTCAGGTAAGATTCAAATAAGTTAAATCAATGTAGATCATTTTTCAACTTTGAGATTTTTTATTTTATTTTCGTTCTAATTTTATATTGAATAAATTCGTTTTTCTTACAATTTTGTTATGCAATTACGTAGAGTGATTTGAGTCAAATCATCATATACCAAAAAATTGATATATACACATCTTCGTCTGATTTGGAAGGTTACTTTCTGATTTGTTGATAAGTTATATTTTCAGTTTGTTGCATAACATTTTTATTTTCTGCATAATGTAGGTTGAAAATGTTTTTTGTTAGTTCACTAGATGTACTTCATTATTTGAATGAATTTTAGCTCATCATGTCGATATCAACATAATTCTGGAGGTTGAAGAAAATTGTGTGCCAGAGGTGGACTCATTTATTTCCTTAGCATATCAGTTTCTCTTTTAATGACGGAACCACGTTTGTTCATATAGATTCTGATGTTTTACTTTGGTGTTTTGAATCTCACTGCTATTGTAAAGGTCTGAAGAGTTTTGATTTGGTTGTTGAAGTTGGCTGCGATGCTTCCAGTAGTGGTAGTAGGTCTTCTAGCAGTAGTTGTGCTACTGAACCTGAAGAAGATATGGTCTGTTTCCTTGAAGATAGGTATGTGCCTATTACCAAGACTCTTAGATATGATGGTTGGGTTACAATACTTGGTAAAGTCGGTAAATTTTTTGTTGGAGGTATAACAGAAGTATGGATTACATTGTATAAAAATGAGGTTAAATCTGAATATCAGCTTCTTGTTACTAAGAATGAGCCTAATAGGTTCTATGTGAAGTGCACAAAATACACTTGCCCTTGGCAGTTTAGCGTTGCCGTTATTGATTATGAAAACATGATGTTTAAGGTTAAGAAATATGTTAATAGTCATGACTGTGGATTGTGATATAAAAGACTCCACCACAAACTCAGTAGTCTTTTTGTTTCTAGTTTGATCAAGGACGATATCAGAAGTGATCCAACTTTCAAAGATTCTAATTTATTAAAAATGTTTAAAGCTCAATATGGCATTAATGTGAAATATTATCAAGCTTACAATTGCGAGAAAAAGTGTATGAGAATATTCTTGGTGATGATGCCATATCGTATTCATATTTGGTGTAGTATGTAGATGTTATTCGTAGTACCAACGAGGATAGTTTCATTGATTTTCAAGTTGATCAACTCGCTAATCAGTTTGTGCGTCTTTTATTTCTTTCGAGGCGTGTATTGATGGTTACCGTTTCCTTCGTCCATTGGTTTATGTAAATGGTCTTTTCTGACAAGGAGATTTAAAGGATGTCTCATGGCTGCCACTGGTATCAATGTTGAACAATGTTTGTTTTTGACATCTTTTTTATTTTTAAATTGATTGTATAATTTATTATGCATATTTTTATACATATATCTCATTTACAGGGAATTTACAAATCCCCGTATCTGTATCGGTGCTTCATAAGTTGTGCATTGTACCAAAATCCATATAAGATAACCTTAATTTCCCATTTTCCAAATACCCTCCCCATACGTACCCATTAGCAACCATGGAACAAAGAATTCAGGAAATGTACCTAGGAATCCCCAATTTCTTCATTTGGTGGATTTGTAGATTCAGGCTTTTCAATTGACATTCACCATCGGAGACATCAGTCTTTACTCATCTCAGGTCTTTCCCTGTAATCAATTGATCCAGTTAAGGCTTTACGAAAATTTGTAATTTTTAGGTTTTTGTTTTCTTCTGGTCATGGAAACAAGAAATTCACCAGACCAGAAACCCTAATACACCACATCTTATCTTTCCTTGACATGAAATATGTGATTCAAACTAGTGTTTTGTCCAGAAAATGGAGGTATCTTGGACTTTTCTTACTAGTCTAACCTTTGATGCTAATCTATCTTATGATTCAAAAATGAGAATTTTTCTAGGGTTTACAGAATTTGTAGATAAAGTATTAATTCTCCGGAGAAATTGTTATATCGAAAATTTTCGTATTGTTTGGCATGAGACTGAGTATGACATATTAACTGGTCGTCTTAATACATGGATTATATCGGTGCTAAGGCGTAATGTTCAAGAATTGTCTATTAATATCATCATTGATCAACTGTTTCCGTTTCCTGAGTGCCTTTCCAGTTCTAATTCGTTGGTGAAGTTGGAACTGAGTTCGTTTAGTAAGTTTGAGTCTGAAGTTTTTTTGCCTAATTCAATGAGTTTACCAAATTTGAAGTATTTGAAGCTTAGTTCACTTAGAATTGAAGATAGGAAATTGACGAGGAAGCTATTCAGAAATTGCCCAGAGTTAGAAACTTTGATCATATTAAACTGTAATGTGAGAGATACTAAAAGGATTCCCAACATTTCTTCTAGTAAACTTGAGTACTTTGAATTAGACAATTTTGGTTATGTTCCGGATTAAGGTGGTAGGTTTAAGACTGTAAAGATATGTGCTCAGAATCTTAAATCTTTTGTCTGTAAAGATTACATGTCACAAGAGTACTCTATAGAGAACCTTTGTTCTCTAGTTGTCGCTGATATTAAGATGGTAGTAGAACATTGTGAAGAAGACGAGATGCCGAAACATATTTAGAGCTTGCTGCAAATGTGAGAGAAATTTATACACAACGTATGATGAGATTTGTCGAAGTGATTCATCATGTGAAAGATCTGACTTTGTCACCAGGGTTCCTTCAGGTATGCCAGCTTTGAATCTTTTATGCTTGCAACTATCTCATGTAACTCTTACATTCCATCGTATTAAAGCCTGTGAAATAAGTTGTTTGTTGCCTCCCAAACAGTTCTGGTAAATCAGGTTAGGTAATTGCTTCTTTTTTTCCTTTTCTAAATACTGAAATTTCAGTCACAGTGGAGATTGGGAAAGCTTATAAGGATGGAAATGAGTTATAATTTCTGTCCAGGAACATGACTTTCCGCCATCTACAGCAACAGTAAATTAATTTTGTATTAAGAACTTCTCTATTACTCATCTCTGGTTGCACTTTTTTGCTATTTTTTCTGGAATGCTTCTGCCCTTTCTCACGTGATTCAGCAACTCCCAGCTTGAAATATTCCCTTACTGGAACAACTTTGAGTGGGTTTGATCATGTAACTTAGGCCTTATATTTCAGTGTGGTTGGATTTCACAGTCTTAGCTTGTGATTGTTGAGAACTGTGCAATCTGCCGTAGAATACATGTAGATGAATTTGCTCAGTCAGGTGTCAACCATACGATATATTTCATCTGCTTAGTTCTTTCTTGAAGTGTTGATTTCCTAGTTATATTGTTGCAGGATAAAGTGATAACAGTATCTAACTTTTGTGCTGTTTGTTTTTGTGTGCCAAGGTTATATCAGGATCTCCTGACTTATTAAACGGAAGCAGCACTCACTTTTGTAATCTGCAATATTTGAAGCTGCAAACATGGGTTTCAAGGCACTGCCTTCATTCAATATCATACTTACTCAGGATTTCGCCTAATATAAAATCTCTTTTCTTGAGAATACCTCAGGTAAATAAATTTAAATTTATAGTAATCATATACTGCACCCATATGTATCTTTTCATTTATTTTTTTTTTATTTTTTTTTGTCCTTTGTTGCATATTTTGGATCTGACATTTGTAGTTAAAACATCATTATATTTTATATGTAGGTAAAGTCGAATTCCTCAAATAGGGGTGACGACTGGGAAGCCGGGTTATCATTTCCATTCGTGCTGCCTCAACTTAAGTTTGTTGAGATTCGAGGTGTCACAGGGTGCAGTAATGAACTCAAAATTCTTGGAAATTTTGCCAAAGAGTTCTTCTGTTTTGGAGAAAATGGTGATTTACAGTTCTCAAGCAGACTTATCTGACAAAGAGAGACAGCTGATAAGATTTAGTGAAAAGATACTATCATTTTCAAAAGCTTCGTCAAATATTTTTATTTTCTTCTCTCAGTCTTAGTCAATATTTTCCTTCTTCCGTTGCCAGAATATGATGATTTACTGACATTCAATTCTCCTTGTAGATTTTTTTTTTTAAATCTTTGGCCTTGTGCTGTTATAGTAGGAAAGAAACCCAAGAGTTTTTGAGGGGAAGGCAGCAGCAGTTTAGGAGGTTATTTGCAAAGCTAAGATTCTTATTTTCTCATGGGTATCCCGACCTTTCCTACAGTTTTGATAGCTGGCTTCATAGCTGGAGCTCTATATTTATTTTGGGATCTTCCTTGATCCACTTTATGTAAGCTTTGATGGAAATTTTGAACCTGCTGGTGCTCACTTTTTCTTGTAACCGTATACTACTTTATATTTTCTTCAATATACATACATCAGCTTTTCAGAAAAAATATTTATTTATCTGAATATTCCTGAAATGAAACTCTATGTTATGTGCTTCATTTGTCTACACTCCTTTCGTTTATCTACACTCCTTTCGTTTCATAAAAGTTGAACTAATTTAAGTTTGAATAATTCTTAAAGAGATAAGAGCATCTCCAACGGCGGCGGATGTAAAAAATCCTATGTGGAAGTCTTATTAAGACCTTAATTTAAGAGAGTTTACACATATAGTAAATACATAGCTAATAAACTATATCTAATAGTATAAAGATTCAATCCTTAGAATATCTTATGTGATAAACTATATCTAACAGTATAAAAATTCAACCCTTAGAATTCTTTTTAATTTACTTTATACAATTATTAAAATGAAAAATATGACATGGAGATCATCAGGAGGCCTATTTAAGATTTTTTTTTTTTAAAAATCTTTTTATTTAGTATATATCTTTCATATTTTATAGGATCAACTACATGAGATGAATTTATCTTAAATTAAGGTCTAAAATTCTACTATGTGTCATGAAAAAAATAAAATTTACACTTTCCGCTCTAAGTAGAGGAGATACTAATAGGTATTCTTTCCATTATATCCTTATGGATAACAAGATAATAAATTTAGAAATAACAAACCTCTCAAACTATGACACGGGTATTTATAAATTTTATATTGTTAGAAAGCATTTTAAAACATCTACATGACGAATATAAGTATAAATATCAAATTATATATATATATATATATATTATGTTAAAATTAATAATAATAATTAATCAAAATGATAATTTTAGAAATATTGTCTTGTTTAAGGAAATAGTTTTAACTTTTATTAAATAAAATATCCCAACTTTTATAAAACGAAGGGAGTAATTTCTTTCCCATTCCAAAAAGCGTGAAGTTGTTTTGAAATTTGTAGTTATGATACACATTATGTATGCTACACTTTATTTGCGGAAGTTAAAAAAGAAAAAAGCTTTTTCGACAACCATTTTTTGAGCTCCGGTTTTTTCGGAAAAACTAGGGTTTCGGTTTCCTCTAGGGTTTCGCCTTTCTTGATCAATTTTTTGATCAGGTATAGAGGAACAATCCCATTCCGATCCTGTTAAGGTATTAGAAAACCCTAATACAACTATAAATTCAAGCAAACAATCGTTTTTAGATGCTGTAAAGAGACGAAATCATGTTCCGTCAAAAATAAACATTGAAAACCTATGCATGGCAAGGAAGTCTGCTGCTCGTTGTGTGCTTGATATTCATGATGATATTTTTGATAGAGCTAAAGAGAGGATGAAGTTTTCGCTGATTGGTAGGTTGGATTTTAGGGATTTGAAATTTTTAGAAGTTAAAGCTACATTGCTTAATCAATGGCGGCTAACAGGTTCGCATCAGTTTATCCCTATAACTAAAGGTTTGACCATTGTCTTATCTAACGAAGATGATAAAAGAAGAGTTTGCAGAGATGGTCTGTGGTTTGTGGTGGATCAAGCATTAAGGGTTTGGGATTTTGATCTTAATTTTAATCCGATTAATCAAAAAACATCTCGATCTTTGGTTTGGGTTCAATTTCCTGGATTGCCTATTGTGTATTGGACTAAAGCGATTTTGCTGTCAATCTGTACAACTTTGGGTACGTCTGTTGTTGTTGATTCAAGAACCCTAAATATGGATATGGGTATTTTACAAGCGTACTTGTGGACGTTGATTTTGCTGAGGAAATTCCAAAGGATATTCAGATTAATGCTGGGGGTTTTGGCTTCTTGCAAACAATTTATATTCCTAAGAAGCCAAAATATTACAAAAATTGTAAGATGGTAGGGCATGTTTTTGCTGAATGTAAAGAGGTGAAAGAAGTTGGGAAGGGGAAGCAGTTTAGCGGTACTGAAAGCAAAACTGAAGCTATTCCTGAATCTCAAAGTGGTACTGTGACTAAACAGAATGATTCTGTTTTGAATACAGGATCAGTGGGAGGTGATAAGCGGAATAAAACTGGTGAAGTGTAGCATCTTGGTGCTGAGAAAGAGACCAAGAACAAATTTGATGATAATATTAAGAAGGAAGAGGCGACAAAGTTGCGAGCGGTGGCTCAATGGGATCGTGCTATACAAGAGAAGTTAGATTATGCATAGGCTATTATCAATGCTGAGAAAAAGAAGGCTAAGTCTGATGATATCCCTGAGACTTCAAATGCAGCACAGATAAAGGCCGATGCGGAGATGGCTGGGACTTTGCAAGCAAAGTTGGAAGCTAGAATTAGAAAGGGTAAATTTATTGATAGTGCTGTTGATGTCGAATTAGAGGAAATCTGGAAAGATACACCTTTTGTTACTCAAAGGAAGAAGCGAAATACCAAGCCTAGAAAGGTCGGTAAGCCAACAACAGTGCCTGGTGAAAATAGGTACTCAGCTTTGGCAAAAGATACTATTGTTGATGTTGATGATGATAATAAGTCTGAAGAGATTGAATCTGAAATTGATGCGGATAATCAAGCTTCACCTAAGTCTAGTACTGGAAAGATAGTATGGGATGATGAGGTTGAGATGGATGAGAACAGGAGATTGCTAGAGCAAGAAGCCCGGAAAGCAGTGGCTCTGGCAGCTAAGGCTGAAATTGCGCAGTTAGCTGATATAGTTTCGGTTACTAAGAAGTTAAAGAAGAGGAAGGGAAAGAAAGTTGCTTGGGTAACTGATGGTGAACAAGTGGTTATGCCAGATTCTGTAGAGGCATTACGCAACGATATGCAGGAAATTAATGAGAAGTTAGCAAAAAAGGTTACGGAGGGCTCAACGCCTCCAACTGAAGTTATTTAATGCGTGTTTTCTTCTGGAATATCCTTGGTATAACGAGATTGGAGGCTAGATCAAGGTTACGGGAGTTGGTTAGAGTTAATAAGCTGGATATTATTTGCATTGCGGAGCCTCTTCGGCACTGTAGTAGGAAAGTTATCAAAAGCTTAAGGTTGCGAGATATGAGCATTGATTTTATAGAGAATTCAGTGCGTAGTATGAAGAGTAATTTATGGACTTTATGGTCAAACAATATTGGCAGGCCTAATGTTGTTAGCAGTGGGAAGCAAGCTATAACAATAGATGTGGGGGGGGGGGGGCGTTATATCTCTTTTTTCCATGCAAGTGGTTTACAGGTGGTTAGAAGGAGTTTATGGTCTGTTATAAATCTCGGAAATATCACAATTCCTTGGTTAGTAATGGGGGATTTTAATTGTGTATTAAGGACTGAGGAAAAGAAGGAGGGAAGAGCACCGAGACAAGCTGTAATTTCAGAATTTGGCACATGGGTTAGCGACAATGAGCTAGTTAAGGTTGAAGCCTTGGAAGGAGGATGACTTGGTCTAATCGAAGGTATGGAGTCGGCAAAATTGTTGAGAACATGCATAGGGATTTCACTAATGATGCTTGGCTCATGCGTTTTCGCAATTGGAGGTATGTGGCTTCTAACAGGGACGTCTCTGATCATGCTCCTCTGTTTGGTTTTCCATTTGAAACCCATAGAACGGCTCGTGCTCCCTTCAGAATTCAAAAAATGTGGTTTAATCATGCTAGATTTATGGAGGTGGTCAAGCTCAATTGGATGTCGCACATTCAAGAAACTGATGCCTTTATATTCAATAGTAAACTTAAGAGATTAAAGAAAGTTTTAAAAGAGCGGAACATGAATGTCTTTGGCAATGTTCACGTTAGAATTAAGAAGGCTGAATTGAATTTGAAGATAGCACATGCGGAGTCTGATGATAACCCACAAGATTCTAAGAAATTTGCTGTTTTAACGGACGCCCTGAGTGAGGTGGAAAAGGCCAGACTTGATTTGGCTATTATGCTAAAACAAAAGGTGAGAGATACTTGGATTATGGATGGGGACAACAACACTAGTTTCTTCCACAACAGTATTAGAAGAGGATGAAATAGTTGTTTTATTTCTAACCTTGTCTCTGATGTAGGTACAAGGATGGCGGATCCAGTTCAAATTCGCGATCATATCTTACAATACTACATGGATAAGTTTAATGGTGCAGGAACGGTGATTGATCCTTCAATATTCAACTATGCGCATGAGTCAATTTCAGCTGCAGAAAGCCTTGCAATGGATGCAGTTCCGGACATGGAGGAGATAAAGATGACAGTCTTTGATTTAGGGGATGACAGTGCACTAGGCCCTGATGGTTTCTCTGGGATTTTCTATCAAAAGTGCTGGGACATTGTTGCGAGGGATCTGTACTTTTAATACAGACTTGCTGGAAGCGTAAGTACATTCCGAATGGTATTAATTATAGCTTGATTATCTTACTTCCAAAGGAAAATGACGCAGATAAGCTTAGAAATTTCAGGCCAATTGGCTTAAGCAACTTCTTCTTTAAAATTATTACCAAGATTATGGCTAGTAGGCTTGGTGGTGTTCTTGAAAAGTTTATTTCTGAGGAGCAAGTGACATTTATGAAAGGTAGAAACATCCATGAAAGATTAGCCTTGCCTCTGAGATGATCAATGAGATCGAGGTGGATAGGAAGTTTGGTAATGTGGGCTTAAAGCTAGATATAACTCAGGCTTTCGACACTGTAAGCTAGCAGTTTATCAATTATGGTTTCAAGTTCTATGGCTTCTCAGATTGGTGGTGTTCCTGGATAAGTACCATTCTTAATTCTGCGCGTATTTCAGTTCTCAACAATGGAAACCCGGGATTTTTTTTCAAGATAAACCGTGGTTTGAGGCAAGGTGATCCATTATCCCCCTTGATTTTTGTACTTATTGAGGATGTCTTGAGTCAGAATATTATTCAGCTGTTTGAGCAGAGGAAGATGTCATACATGGTTACATGAAAAGGAATTTCGCCAACGCATATGTTTTTTGCTGATGACATCCTTATATTTTGTAAAGCCAATATAAAGAGTATGCGCAGTTTGAGAGACCTGCTAGCAAAGTATGAAGCTGTTTCGGGGCAAGATGTTAGCACAAAGAAGAGAAAGTTTTATTTTTGGGGAGGCAAACAAGACAGAAAGAGACGCATAACAAAATTTTGGAGTTTTCAAGCCTCCACCTTTCCTGATAGATATCTGGGGGTCCAACTTATGTCTGGATCGGTCAGGTATGCACATGTTCGGCCCGTAATGGAGAAAATCATGGACAAGTTAGCTGGTTGGGTCGGTATTTTACTCTCTTTTCAGGCAAGGTTGGTTCTCGTAAGATCAGTCATCTCCAGTTACGCTATCCATTCAATGGCAGTTTATAAGTGGCCTCTTAGGATCATCGCAGACTGTGAAAGAGCTATACGTAACTTTATTTGGACAGGAGACTCTAAAGTAAGGAGAAAAATGGTGGTAGCTTATGATACTCTATGTGGCCCGTTAAGTGAAGGGGGCTTAGATATCCCACGGATGGAGGTAATGAACAAGCAATGTTAATGAAGCTTTGGTGGAATATTAAGAATTCTGATAAAAAGTGGGCAACATTTTTAAGATCCAAATTCTTTAAGGTCAATGGGGAACTGATAGATTATGGCTTTAAATCCTCCATTATGCCTGGAATTAGATTGATTTATAATGAAGTGGAAAACAATACTAGATGCATGATTGGAAATGGGCAGCAAACTTCCATTTTCTTTGATAACTGGTGTGGTCAGAATAGTTTAGCTCTCTTCTTTGGGTATTCCACAGGAAAGAAGGAATGAGCTTTCCTCTAAGGTAGTGCACCTGATAAGCGATGGGTCTTGGAATATCCCTTTAAGTGTTAAAGAAAGAATGCTTGAAGCTGGAGTAGAATTGCATTATTTGCCTATGCCAAGCAATGAACCTGACAGAAGGGTCTGGATCCTGGAGTAAAGGGGTAATTTCAATGACCGTTCAGCTAGGCACTTGATCAGAAATGTCTGTCCTGTGAGCCGAGCAGCAAAGATAATTTGGAGAATAATTGTTCATCCTACACTTGCTTCTCAAGCCTGGAAGGTAATTAATATTGATTGTTGTGCTACTCTTGATAGGGTAGCTAGCAGGTTTCATGTCCCGCCTGTGTACTAGATGTGCTTTCTGCAAGGTTGAGGAGGAATCAATGGATCATGTTACCTGGAGCTGTGTTTTCGCTAGAAGAGGCTGGAAGTGGCTAGCTGAGATCTTTGAATTGGCCCCAGATTATGATCTTATCAATTCTTATGCAGCGTCAAAAGGGAAGAGCAGAATGGTCAGAGACCTATGGATTGTGGCTAACTTGGCCATGCGAGCGGAATTATGGAATCTCCGCAATAAGATGGTGTTTGAGGGGGCAAAGCTAAACTGGACTCAGTTCAAAATGCGAGTTTATCAACACATTAATGAGAATTCTATGCGCATGAAGGGTCACATTCATAATACTTGTTATGACTTGCGCATTCTCAGGTACTTCAAGGTGACCTTTCGTTCCGTGAAGTTTGCGGTTCCAATAGGCTGTGCTTGGAGGCCTCCGGAGATGGGGTTGATCCTTTTATGCTATGATGGGGCTTCTATCGGTAATCCATGCCCATCCGGAGCGGGAGTAGTGGCCAGAGCTTATAGCGGAAGCGTTACTGGAGCTATCTCAGTTGGACTTAGATCTGCCTCCAACTATATAGCTGAATTACATGCGATTCTTTATGGACTAGAGTGGGCCCAGCAACGGAATTACGCTAGTGTTCTAATCAGATCGGACTCAAGTATTGCAATCAAGGCTTTCATGGGGGGATCGGTCCCTTGGTTCTTGTGGAATAGATGGTTAGCCGCCAAGTCAAAGTATTCTTCGGTACGATTTGATCATGCTTATCGAGAGATTAGTTTTGCAGCAGACAATATGGCTAAGCCAGGTTGTCTTTTGAATTGTGGGAAAAAAGAGACCTATTTGGGTAGGCCAAGCTTTCTCAACATAATTGAGGTGCCGGACAAAATGTACTTTCGTTTCAATTAGTTTTTAGCTTTCTTTCCTTTTAGAATCCTTATAGCTTCAAAGTTTTGTATCCTACTATTTTTGTAGCTTTTTTCTTTTAAAACAAAGGGACTTAGCAAAAAGAAAACTCTATTTGTGGAAGTCCATGGGAACGAACACTAGGTAGATACAGTTGTTTTGAAATGTGTAGTTATGATACACATTATGTATGCTACTAGGGCTGCACAAAAAACCGGTAAACCGACAAAACCGGACCGAACCGAGCCGAACCGTTAAACTAATGGTAATCAATGGTACAGGATTAAAGAAAACCGGTTGATCTCGGTTCGGTTTTGGTCCACCCCTAAAACCGAACCGAACCGAGTCGGTTTAAACCAAATAATCTATACCGTAGGATCTGAGTTATATTAGCCGTAGGATCTGAATCGATTATAAATTCTAACCCTAATCTCATTCACTCTAAATCATTCATTTACCAAACAGCAACAAGGAGTGGCGGCGTTCCCTTCTCTTCTCTTATTTTCTCTTCTCTTCCCCCACTAAATTAGACCAAGAAGAAGAAGAAGAATCCCAATCAATCTATAAAAGGAAAAGATTATCTTCATTTTTCTTATGATTCTTCTTCTCCTGTAGACTATTAGGGTTTTTCTTTTTCCTTTTTCTCTTTATGAAAAACTTCATTCAGAGAGACGGTGTCTTGTTTTAATGGAGGTTCGAACACAAAATCTCACACCTTCTTCATTCCCTTTTGGTCATACTTTACTTGATAAAACATTAGAAAATGGGGATATTATTGATCATTCTGAAAAAAAAAAAAGTTGATTAGTACAATACACAGATGGTGAAATCAATGGTGATTGACAGTGAAATCAAAGATGAAGAAGATACAGCTGCATTGAAGATGCAGAAAGCTTACAGAGGGTACAAGACTCGGCGTAAGTTAACTGGTTCTGTTTTTCTTGCTGAAGAATACTGGTATTAATTTCCTAACTCTAAAACCCCTTTTGTTTCTCTTTCTTTTCCTCTATTTCTCTAAAACCTTGTGTTTCTTTGTCTAATTTCTATCTGTTCTTGACATTTATGGTGGTGGTTTTGCAGGTGGCAAGCGATTGATTATACCAGGATGAATCACAGTACAATTTCTTTCTTTAATGTACCTGAAACACCTATCTCAAGGTGGAATCGAGTTGCTTTGAATGCCTCCAAAGTTTGTTTCTTAGATTTCAGACTAGTTTTCAAAATTTTATTAGGAAAATGTTGATTTCAGACTAGTTCTCATATTAATGGTACTCTTGTTCCTCAACCTAAAAAAGCTGGTGCTCTAGATACCAGGGTTTTATTTACAGTGGAAAACAGTACTGCTGAGAAAAATAGAGTAAGTTATTAGTTATAGATAGTGCATGAGAGATTAACAAAAATGAAAGAAAAATGAGTACTGGGTTAGTTTAATTTTCTTTCTCCACCATTTTGGATACTTTTTTTTTAAGCAATCTCTGTATCTGATTAATCTTCATCTTTGTTTCTTATTATTTCGTTCACAATCTCTGTAACTGTCTCATTATAATTTGTTTGGAGTGTCGTTTCTGTACTATTGTGGTTCTTTTTTCTAAGAGTGATGCTGCTTACGTTAACTTCAACAAATTTGTGTTATTTTTTTAATATATTTAAAAATAATCGGCTAAAACCGAAACTGAACCGTTTAAAACCGAACCGAATCAGTTCAAAACCGAATCGAACCGAAAAACTTAATGGTAACACTCGGTTTTCAAAATCAAAAAACCGAGACTACCGGTTTCGATTATGACTGGGCCAAAAACCGAACCGAACCATACCATGTGCACCCCTATATGCTACACTCTATTTGCGGAAGTCTATGGGAACAAACTCTAGGTAGATTTTCTCAAAAAGGCCTTAAAAATTAGACCTCATCGTATGTAATACCAAGAAGGAAAGTCTAATGCGACGGATATATGTTTAGTATGATCCCTATTGCGAACACATGTTTCCAGTTTCATCTCGTTTCACGTCACTTTTATTTTATTTTTATTTTTTTTGATAAGAAAAAAGTAGAGGTTACATATAGCCTGTTATAGTGTTTGGATTTTGCTGGGAAGCATAAATCCTATCTGAGTCCAGAACATCAAAAATGCAACTAGGGGGATAAGAAAAGCAGGAGCAGATTGCAATTTCATTAACTACGCGGTCTGGTTTACTCTCTTACCATCGGAGTAAAACTAAAAGCTCCAGTAGTCTGATAAAATAAAAATAAGTGAGAACAGTAGTCTTTCTATAGAGTTCTAGCTTGCCGGGTGATTTTTGTCTCCTTTGATCTCCTTAAGAGCACCCACAGTGGTGGGAGTAATAGATGGACCAAACCTAAATTTGGACTTTGGTTCGTCCAAATTCAATCACAGTGGGGCGATCAAATTTGAATTTTGGTCCGGATTTTTTACTGTTTGAGATCAAAAATGATCCCAGAACTAGACCAAACCCAATTATAGTGGAGCGTTAACCTAGCCGTGTGTCTCGTGTCAGGCGTGGCGTTGGCTCTCCGTCTGGTGTCAGGCGTTTAACTATCCGTGTGTTTCATTTTTCATGCGTAAACCAGAACTCCTCCCCATCAGGCGTTCATCCAAGAACACTTCCAATCAAGCGTAACGCCAGAAGCACGCCCGTTAATCAGGCGTTCGACTAGATTAACGCCTGTACTGGGCGCTTGGCTATTACAACGCCTGTTGTGGGCATGCACCTAGGAGAGCGCCTGTGTGTGGGGCGTGCGCTAAGATTAACGCTTGGTGAAGAACAAGGGAAACAAGTCACCATCTTCCAAGGTAACAACGCCTAGTCAAGTGTGTGCCTAGATTAACGCTTACCAAGATACAAATTTATCATGCAAACTAAGATTGTTACGCCATTAAACCATTCGTTTCTTGGGTAAGTAACAAATTTATCATGCAAAATTTATCATGAAAATTTACCATTCTCATTATCATTCTTTTCTTGGGTAAGTAAATTTATATTTTTTTTACGCCATTGAACCATTCGTTTAATTTTGTCCTAATTAACAGATTATTTTTCGTGATTTAATCAGGGACATCATCAAGGATATTCTTCAAAGGAATCGAAATGTGGAAACAAGAAACAATTTTCAATGTATATTTTCCAATTTTCAAAATCATAATTATTTTATATTCGTTCATTTACCGTTAGGCGTCCATTAATCTTTTCTCATACACTTATTATTATTCATGCATGCAGTCAGAAGAAGAGAAGAAGCAGAATGGTAATCCGTTGCATAACTCTAATGGTGAACGTAATCATAATTCTTTCACAATTGTTCATTTACCATTAGACCCAAATTAATATAACATTTCAAATTACTCATCAGGCGTTCATCCAGACTAACGCCTGGTGACACGGGTGTATGGCTAGGGATACGCCTGATAAGTGAAGCGTATCTTAAGTGAGCGCGTCTTCTTTGAAACACGTACCAGTTGCACAAGTAGAAATTGACCAGGCGTTTGGCTAGGATAACTCCCCATCAGGCGTTCGGCTAAACACACGCCTGTCGCTGGGGCGTGCTGCTAAGCGTGCGTCTATCATCAGACGTTCTTTTGTGTTACGCCTCCCATCGAGCGTTCATCCAGCGTCTTCCCCAACCAAACGTTTACACAGACGTACGCCCGTAAAATAAAATTTTAACATACGTATACTTATACATGCGCCCAACACCATGCGCTAGCTTAGACAACCGCCTGATCAAATTTTACTCCCTGTCCATTACGTTTCAGACGAAGTAAAAAGCAAAAATTTTGCTCTTTACTCTTTTGATCTAGTCGTCCCACTATGGATACTCTAATAAGATTGCAACATCTTGATTAATCTTCTGATTTCCCATTCGGTGGCCCCATTCAATAGCTTCAACTGTTGCTAACATCTCCATCTCATCGCATGTCTGATCCTTTGCCTTTGATCCTCACTTCCCTGCAGAAATCCACATATTTCCTTAAAATTAATGATTATTACTGTGCAATATTGGTCTCATTGTTCCACGTGATTGCCACATTCAGCTTCATTGATCGGTCACCCATCTGTCGTGCAGATATTCATGTTGGGGAAACGTTTTTTTGTTTTTAAATTCTCCAACCAATAAAATCTTGCAGCATAAATGTGTCCTGTACGGGGTTCCTCATCTAACCTTCCAACTGTCTTTACACCAACCTGCAAGATTAGTGTTCCACTCAAGAATCCACTGGCCATTTATAAATATAAGCCTTTTTTTTGTGTTTTTAAATATAGGTCCGTATTTTTAAATATTTTGAAAATAGGGCTAATAGAAAATTAGACCAATTATCTCTAATAAAAAGATATATAAGTCCTTCACAATCACTTGAGTATCACTATATATAACACGGATCCCTTTGAAATCACTGAGTACCAACTATAACTCGAATCGGGGAACACTTGATTGGTTAGCTATAAACCGAAGTCAGTGTTCCGGTTGGCACCATTGGAAACGGCCTAAAATATCATGTAAACTTAGATGAGAAATGAGTGATTATATGAAAGCAACTATTAGTGCAGATGGTCGAATAATATATGAAGGCAATGGCGTGGGCAGTGGGCACTGAACAAGGAGAGAATTGAAGACCCTGGATCCTTGCTAGTTATTCAAGTTAAAATAATACAAGACTCGAAGCTTTCTCATAGAATTAAGCATATTTTTTCAGCTCAATCGATACTAGGTCAGTAATGATCTTTGGTTTTCGTATACAATATTCTTTCATCATTATCCCAAAATTGAAAAATGGCTTTAATGAACAGGTTACCAGAAGCAAATCTAAGAAAAAAAATAATGTTGAACACAAGGATCTACTACTTCATTGAATGGATTTCAACCATGTAACTTGCCAAGGAAACTGTTCTTTTCATGGTTGATTTCATTTGAACGTCCTCTTCAAGAGCTACCAAAACCACATTCAATGGGTTTTCAATCATCATTTTTGCTACCAAGTACCCAGCTATAGATCATGTCTGATTTTTGCGAGCCTACTTTCCAATATACCTTCCAACCTTACAGCCATAGTTGGTCGCCCACTCTTGATACATGTAGCTACAAGGAGCCAAAAAAGCACTAAGAAATCCACACACGTAACACTATTAACAGAGGGTTAAAACACAGCAACAAACATCTCACAAAACAAATGCAAAATCTTATACAAACATAACAGGAGACAAGTTATTCAAACTATCTTTATGTATTACACGGAAAAGTTCCACCTAAAACATTTTTGAAAAATCATTAGCACATGTCAACATACTATGGACTCCGACTCACCCTATATTGAAAAAGTAATCTTCCTAGTAATTTATCATGGTGCAACAGTTTGGCATCCTCATAATAGTAATGATCATGGTGCAACAGTTTGACAGACATTACTAACCATTAGAAAAGTTCACTAAGTTTTTATACCTAGAACAAGTAAATAAATGCTTACCTGGCCAGGATCCTCCATTGTGGTAACTTCACCTAGTATTTTTAGCATCACAACCAGTCACAATCCTCCATTCATGACCTTCTATAGCTGGATAACAAATCTTAATTATCATTTCCTAACTAATTCTCCCCAACGTGCCTTGATAAGATCCAATTCAGACATACATAATAACACTCATTTGAAATCTACAAAACACACAATAGTTATCAATTGGAAATCTAATTGAAACCCTAAAAACACTCAATTGAAATCAGCAAATACACAACATTCATGAAATCAATTAGACATCCAATTGAAACCCAATAACAAGCAGAAGCATTCAAACCCATATCTTAAAAACTCATTTAACAGACAAAATTGAAATCAATGTTGATTTCCAGGAATTCAATTTTCCCCAAAATTGATTTCAGGGTTTTAACTAACAAACCCATAACAACCAGAAAAATCAAACACATATCTTAAAATCTAACTTAACAGACAAAATCAAACATAAACTTCACGAAATTGAAGAAATTAATTTAGGTTTTGAGTTTTACTAACCTTTCAGGTCGTTTCTTCTCCGTCATCTTCTTTGGTTCAGGCGATTTCAACCTTTTACCTTCCTCAATCTCATACTGTTGCTTCTAGTTTGCGAGAGTGTCTCAACAAAACAATAAAGAAAATGATGGAGCTGGTTTTTCAATAGAGAAAAATGAGAAGAGAAAAAAAGGGTGAAGAAGAAATGGTCGATTCTTTTCTTTTGAATCTGACTTAAGGAAAGAAGATGAAGGATCTAAGCCGTATATAATTTACGAGATCTCAATCGAGAGATCGAGTAATAGTGACCATACACATGGTTTGGAAAACACATCTCTACTTAGATACGTGTGTGAACACATATAAGGGGTAATCAAGTAAAACTATATAACAATTATATTATCAGTCAATGACAAATTGACTGATCTTGTGAGATATTGACCGAGATAACAGATTTAGATGAAAAAGTGGATGACTTATATTCTGAATGTTGAAAAAAACGAGCCTATATTTATAAACCGGATTTTTTATTAGACCCATATTGTTAAATTTCCCAAAAAAAAAAGATAGATGCCTGTAGGGAACGAATTTGCATCGTATGCAAAACACACACCCCAGATAAAGGGGCAATGGAAAAAAAAATGTTTCATAGTTTCTCGCCGGTGATTACAGAAAACACAGGAGTTGACCATATCAGTATATTTAGCTAAGATCAAAGCTAAGGGAAGCATATTATTAACACATTTATAAGTAGAGAGTTGGACTCTGGAAGAAGTTTTCATTTTCTAAATTTTGTCCTACAGTGCAGAAGCACCAGTGTTAATGGCATTAATTAATAGGTGAAGAGATTTGGTGCTGAATTCACCAGATGGCTCAGGTCTTCACCTAACAGTTCATTTGCATCATATGTGATTCTTATCAGAATATTAACAGTTATAGTAATATGTCAGGACTGTATAGGTTATTGGGTAAACCAACTGGTTGTTTATTTTTTTACGATTCAACTGGATTTGACTCATCTGAATCTAATTTATTATATCTGATTTAAAATAATATCTGATTCAAATAACTCTGAATCAGATATATGAGCCGAGTTAAATCTCGAGTCAGACAACAAAAAAATAAGAAAATAAATAATCTGACATCTAACTCGATCCGATTCAGATTCAAAACGTAAATCAGATCCAAACAAACATGGTACAAGTTCCAAGTGTGAAAAACACTATCTATGAGATAATTAACAAGACTGATGGGAAGAGTGTATGTTGTTGAGGTTGTTGACACCTATAATCCAATAATCTTTCCATATATGCATGTCACTTGATTATTATAGACTCTTGTTATTTACAATCCATTATTCTTATTAACCAATCCATATACTTAAATTAATCCAACTTTTTTAACATTTTTATTAATACAATCCTATGGATTGGATTTAGTTTTTATAACTTTTAAAAACACATCTAATGTAACTTCTTCATCTTCTTCAACACAGCAACATTATATTCAATCCCTTCGAACATGACCAATAGGTGCTTTGAACTCTTATGATAAAGTGGATAAAACATTAGTGTGTGCATTTGTTGAAATGGAAAATAGATTAGATTGGATTTATAAATTTTATCTTAATTTAGTTTCTAAAAAATAGTAGAATTCTATTTAATTTCTTATTGAATTATATTAATAATAATGGTGGATTGGAAATAGCAGAAGTCGAATTCACAGTTCAACTCAAAATAGGATGTAATTTGCAAACACACGTATCTATTCAAGGAAATAATTCAATGTTGATGATTGATCCATGTAGTAGTGCATGTAAAGTGGAAGGTAACAAAAAATAACATATGCTTCACGTGTGCAGTTTGAACCCTGTTGACCACGTTCTTTTCCATTAAAAGTTAAAACCATAGAAGGGTAGCCCAACTGACTAGTAGTCAGACTCTCATCCTTGAAGTATGTGGATTGAGTCTCCACTCTAGGAATTTTGTGATATTATATAAACTATTTCATAAAAACAATCTCGTAAAAACTCATATCCCAAAATAAAATAAAAGACTGTTCTTGTTTATATTCACAGAAACACTATTCATACTCTCGAATGTTTGACCCGACCGATTTGACAAAATATGGAATCGGTTCACTGCACATGATAATTCCATTTTCCCCTTTCACGTTTGTTCTTTCTATGCGAATTCATCTTTTAACACCACCAATCTTGTAGATTTATGTGGACATGATATGTTGATCTTTTGGGTATAATTTTTTACAAAGATACTTTTAAATTTTTTGGGTAATATTATATTAGATAAATATTTAATAAAGTTGTATTTTATTTATGATTAATAAGATGAACTAAATAAGGTGTTAGTGTTAGATTTGAAGGTTTTTCCTATAATCAAAATTTTTGTGAATACACCTGAAACTAGGTTATGATCACTTTTCCCAATAATCTAAAAGGTGAAGAAAATATGAAGTTACCATGATGATAAAATTTATCAATCATAATACTTAATTATTATTTTTCCGATAGAAAATGAATGCTTTTTATAGTTTGGTTAAAATTAAAATTTAAGAGTGTTCATAGTGGGACGAGTAAAAGACGGAGTAAATTTAAATTTACTCTTTTATCGGCCTAAATAATCACAGTGGAACGAGTAAATATGGTTATAGTCCAGATTTTTTATTGTTTGGGATAAAATTTGATCCCAAATCTGAACTAAACCCAATTATGGTGGAGCGTCCGCCTAGCATTATGTTTCACATCAAGCGCTTAGTTAGCAGTACGTCTCTTGACAGGCGTTGTGGTGGAGTACGTCTCATGATCAAGTGCAACTCAAGATCACGCCTATAGTAGGTGTCAATATAAAAGCACGTCCCACTGGACGTTAACTTATCTGAACGCTTGGCTTGAGGCGTTGACAAAATATACGCTTGTGGTGGACGTTAACTTACACAAACGTCTGGAAGAAACGTTCATTTACTCTAACGCTTGTTACGCGTGTTCACTTACCAAACGCCTCTTCTGCTAAGTGCACATTCAAGCAACCGTTTGTTTGTTTCTTACTCTATTATAACGCCTGTTACATGAATTAATGAATTAACAGAAGAAAAGGTAACGTGTTTTTGTTTGTTTGTTTCTCTATTATAACAAAGAACTGGTTTTTTCATCTTGTTTCTTGTTTTTCAGTTATTATTTGATGTTAATTCTACCATTAAATATTTATTATGTTAAACAATGTATCATTGATGCTCTTTTGGAGCGTACCATTAAGCACATGATTTTTTTTTTTTGCAAAATGTGACAAAATAGGTCGATGATCTAAAACAAATTGAAGAGTTAAAGGTGTGAGATTATCCACTTTTTTTGCCCTTCATATTTTTTATTTGTCACCCAAAGGCTATATATAATGTTAGTCCATCCATTGAAGAACCAAAACTTAATTATGGTACATGAATTAGCTGGTGAAATATATATAAAAATTCACTTACCTAAATTAGTGCGCACATTTAATATCCGCCTCTTCTGCCAGGCGCACATTCATGCAACCATTTGTTATCAGGTGCATATGTAAGATGACGCCCGTCCCTTCCACACACACGTAATAGTTGCACGTGCGATCAGTTATCTCAGGCGTTGCTCAACTCGTACGTCCCGCCATGCGTAGAGATATGCACACGCCTGTCATTTAGGCATACAATTATAGGAGCGCCTGTCATCAAGCGTTTATGCAGGCGTACGTCTTTGTCTGACCGTTGATCAATCGTCTGCCCAAACCAAGTGTTTCAGTACGCAACCGCTCAACGAACATACGTCTCTCTACACATGCGCCCAATTTCAGGCATAAATTTTGTTAACGCCTAACCAAATTATACTCGTCCACTACTGCGTGTGAGACGGACTATAACAAAAAAAAATATGGTTTTTACTCTTTGTTTATCCTCTTTGGAAAAAACAGAATCTTTGCCTAAAGAAATGCGTTGAGAAATGACAGATGTATAGAACCCTTCAACGAGATAGATCACCGCATGGCTGCGGATGCTCTAAGACCAGATAATAATCTAATCAGTTGATCAAGGACGTTGAGCCCTAGACTTGTTGAACATTCAAGTCTAACGTATTTATTTATTAATGTTTGATATGTCATTCTTGTCCTTGACAAATTGTAATGTGTTATCTGAGTTTACAAATATTTAAGACTCCACAACTTTCATATGCGATTACTGCTTTTCTAACTTTGAGCTGTTTCATCTGCTGGTGATGAATTTACGGCTTTTTTTTTTTTGTGAGAAAATTTTGTCTTTTTCTCTTAGTTATACAACTCACTCATTCTATGCCTCTGTAGCTTGGTAAAGAAATACGGAAGCGGAAGGACAATTTTATTGTTGTGGACTTGGAAACACAACATATGGCTGAGGATACTGATCCGAATGAAGATGAAGTTATTGAGGGGAATATTTTTGATGGCAGAGATAATTTCCTAGATCTCTGTGTGAAAAACCATTATCAGTCAAAGAGCAAAACATTCCTCCATGATGATACTTTACTATCTACACAATCCTAGCGCCTACATCCAGAAAAGGACATGCCAGAATGGGATCAATGCAGAGATTGTACAAGCAGTAGGCCCTCAAGAGAAGTATCGGAGGCTTTTGCACTCAAGGAGCTTTTGCACAAGATTTAATTTAGTTACAAGACTTATCAGCAGCTTTTGCACAGAGTGCCTAAACAAGGTTAGTTTTGAAAGGGGTCAGCGTACCGGTGTAAGATTGGCGAAATGTAAGCATATATATATATAGAGAGAGAGAGAGACGGAAAATTCTCATTCCGCCTTCTGCTAAATCCTTGGGTTTAATGATTCTGTCGAACCTTAAAAAAGCGTTCTTCCTTGGGTTGCAGAGTTCTAATGCAACCTAAATGAATCTTGTTTGCTACAATCATCACAGAAGCTGGACTTGCTCATATCAGGTTTCTCTATCTTCCCCACTCTTTTTTACTCAAGATACTTTTCTATTATACAGTTATTAAGTTTTTGACAACACAAAAGTTCAGAATGGAAGAAACAATAGATTCATCACCATCTGAGGACAGATTTAGTTCATTGCCCGATGCAATGATTCATCATATCCTATCTTTAGTTGGTGACATGAAAATTCCAGTCCAAACCAGTGTTTTGTTAAAAGATGGAGACCTATCTGGAAATCTCTCCCATTTCTAACTTTCGTTTCCGATCCGAGATTGGATGGGGCGATGAAAGGTGATAGGTTTATGGATTTCGTTAGTAGGGAACTCATGCTTCGTGACGATTCTGATATACAAACTCTTACTGTTTCTTGGCTTGATTTCCTTGAGGAGGGTGTTAATATAAGTAATACTGTTAATACTTGGATATTTTCTGCGATTAGACGTAAGATTAAAGAGTTGGTTCTTTCTATTAATATTAATTCAAATCAGATGTTCAAATTTCCTTTTAAGTGTTTTTCATTGTAAATGGTTGACCAAGTTGGAACTACGTATGGGTAATAGGAGTTGGTGTGTTTCTGAGATTGTTCTACTGAGTCAATATGTTTACCGAAACTCAAATTTGTGAGGCTTGAAGCTCTTTTGGTTAAAGATCTGTTAGAATTTAAAAGTGAATTTATTGCTTAATTAAAAAAAAAAAAAAAAAAAATTGTTTTGTTACCAAAATTATTTTGATGGGACCAAAGAGTCACTAGCCTATATTGTGGGTGGAAATAACAAATCCACTTTTCACTTCTATGTGAATGAGAAACCTTTGGTTTATCCCATGTGGGACAAACCAAGGATGAAGTCTATCCATATTACCAAAAAGGTTGCACCTAAAGGAAAGAACTTGTGCATTGGATATGGACTAAGGGAATGGGCTAGTGGGCAAAATCACACATGTGCGGTGCTTCGCACCGAAGGACGCGGGCCGCTGACTTGCGGAGCTTGCGTATGCTTGCGTGTGTTTTTTGCATGAACCGGCGTGTGCCAGCGTGAGCCAGCGCATGCATGGCGTGTGCCAGCGTGTGTCTATCAAGAGTCATTTTATTAAATTCATTTAAATTAATATTTGAATTTAATATTTTGAATTAAATGTTTGGAATTAAATATTTGAATTTAATATTTGAATTTATTATTTTTGAATTAAAATTTTGAATTAAATTTCAGAATTAAATATTGAATTAAATATTTTGAATTAATTATTTTAACCATTTGAATTCCAAAACGGTTTTCTTCTCCTATAAAAGAAAAAGAAAAATCTCATTTTCATTTACCCCAGACGCAGCTACTATCCTGTCGTCTTTTCCCCTCTTCTCGCTTTGTTGTGCGCAATAGATTTATTTTTATCTTATTCTTCTGTTAAGTTCACAACGGGCCAACGAGTCTTGCTAACTGGGTTGGTATCAAGAGGTTTTATCCTGGATTCGATTTGCCAACTCTAAAAGGTATAGCAACACTTTTCTAAAGTGTACCTGGCAAATATCGAGTTAAGGACGGTCTGTTGAACATGCGACTCCTCTTATCTGTGTTTTGAGTGATTATCTGAAAATGTGATATTTGCGCTATGTTAACATTTTCGAAGCTTCTGGTGTTTTGGTTTGTTTCTTTGTTACAGGAATAATTTTTCTACAACAAGATCAACATTCAACTAATAATTTCCTGAAAAGCTGTCCTGCTCTAGAGTCGCTGACCATAAGAAACTGTCTTATTGGGGACATCAAATATGCCTCTATTACACTCAAGCACTTCAAAATAGAATACTCATACTTCGCCAAAATATTAGTAAGACCAGGTCTGTTATAGTATGTGCTCCAAATCTTGAATCCTTCAGTTGTAAAAGCTGCATGACACTTTTGTATGGTTTGAATTTCCTTAATTCTCTGGTGAAAGTTAATATTGAGACGATGGTGCAAGAAACAAAGAATGACCCATTCACCTATTCGGAGCTTCCAGGTGTATTCAAAGATTTAATTTCCGGGAGTTCAATGACTATGCTTAGAGATCTTCGTTATGCGAAAGATCTAACATTGTCTCCTCGTGTTGTTGAGGTATGGTTGCTTCCCTTTTTTTGTCGTTTTTCGTAGATAGTACCGTCGTTAAGGTTCAACTAACTGTTTTGCGATTTGATTGGACAGGTATATCAGTTTATTATTACTATTTGCAGATAATGTTGCAAGATATGTTGCTACCACCATATTCATTCTTGTTACTATTAAATAAAATCTGTTCCACTTTAAGAACATTTTTATACATATGAATTTTCTACTATTTGCTTTTGTTTACATGTGCAAAGATTATCTCAAGATCACCTGACTTGTCAAAGACTTGTCTCTATCGATTTGCTAATCTGCGATGTATGGAGCTGCATACTTTTCTTTCAAAAGACTGCATTCGTGCAATTCTATATTTGTTGAAGATTTCCCCAAATGTTGAATCACTGTCTCTACGCATAGATAAGGTAATAACTCTTAATCAGACCTTTTGTTATATTAGTTCTATCTTGTTATTCCATGAAACGGTTCATTTCAAATCTTCCTTCTTTGTAGTTTATTATGTTTTTAATCCAGGACTGCTTTGCCGAGCAACCAAGATATCAATATTGTGATGAGGTAACGACCATCTGTTCCGTATTACCTTGTTAATTTTGGATTGTACTTTTTATATATATATATATATCTGGTAAACTAGCTACAGAAATTAACGAGGGAGGACATACTTTTCTGATTGTTGTCTAGATAAAAATCGATTCAGAAAACATAGGAGACTATTGGGAACCAAGGTTGGCGTTGCCTTGTATGCCATTGCACCTTAAATCTATCGTTCTAGAATGTGTTATGGGAACTGTTAATGAACTCAAGTTTCTTGAGATCTTGTTGAAAAACTCCGTCAAGTTGGAGAAAGTGGTTCTTTTTAGTACTTGGGAAGGTCCAGGTTATATCGCAGAACGACTTATGAAGTTTGGAGCGAAGCTACAGTCATTTCCGAAAGCCTCTTCCAGGGTTTCGATTGTATCCTTCTAAACCTTTTTTTTTTTATTCAAAGAGATATCTAATTGATTAGATAATATGTGTTCCTGATAAAATAGATTTTCCTCTAATACTTTTACAAGTATAAAGTTAGGAGGAAACTGACACCAAGTCTTAAACACAATATACATTCTAGCATGTTTTGCTAGTAAGTCTGCAGGCTTATTACATTCTCTAGATATATGCCTAAACTTCCAACGGTTGAAATTACTTAAGAAGAAAACAATATCCTTAATAATAGAATGGTTCTCCCATATGATAACCAATCGAAATCTCCATTAATAGCAGCTACCACTTTTTTTGAATCTGACTCCAAGATAATATGTTGTAATCCTAAAGTTATTGCCCATTGCACTCCCTCCAGAACAGCATAACACTCCGCTTCCTCGGCATTTAGAATACCATGTCTACGGATGCATTTGGATTGTTTGTGATCACCTATAAAATTACGAATAACTAAACTAATACCACATTGTTTTAAATTAAGCTTAAATGAAGCGTCACACTTAATAGACAGATATGGTGCATCTGGTGGATGCCATTGCTGATCACTATTGGTCTTTTTAACTACTGCCCTGGATAAGATGTTACTTCTGCTTTGAACCACTGTACTAAAAAGAGATTGTATCCTTTTAAGGTGCAAGTAGTATTTGGTTTTCTCATTTCAAAAACACAAGTACAGTGATGCTTCCATATTTCCCAAACCGCACAAGCCATGTTGATTAACCAGTTCTCATCCAAAACACAATGTGTTTCTATAAGCATAAACCAATTTCGTATCCAATCACCGGTGTTGTCTTGTGCTACCATACTTCTTCTACTGCCTGGGATAGAGATAAGAACAACTCTAGTGAAGCTACAATTCATAAGAATATGGTCTGTAGAGTCTTCATCCCCTTCACACATTGCGCAAGAAGAACTTTCACCTCCTATCTGTCTCATAAGTCTCTCACTTGATGGAACATTGTCAGTCAAGCATTTCCATAAGAAGTGCTTGATTCTTGCCGGAACTTTTAACCCCCATAACTTCTTCTAGAGTTTAGCATCATTATAAGAGACACACGTAGAACCAGATTTTATTTCCATTAACTTATGATAGGCTGATTTCACCGTGAATTTCCCGTTGTTTGTTAAAGTCCAAATAAGAATATCCTCAGCTTGCCTAGGAATCCTTATCCTTAAAATTCTCTCTGCCACGTCTAAAGAGAAGAGTTTATAAATAAGAGAAGTCTTCCTAACTTTTTGACTTTCACATGTAAGATTACATACATACATATCCAGATTGTGATCCTCAATTGTTGGGTTTAGCGGTATAGGAGGATCCTCAAGGCCCGAAATCCAGTTATCATACCACACTTTTGTATGTTTACCATTCCCAAGTTGCCAGAAAGAAAACCTCTTTACAAAATCTACATTTCTGTAAATACTCTTCCACGACCAAGTTGAGTCCTTACTTGAAGCATGAAGCAAAGAAGAATTAGGGAAATACTTTTCTTTCATGGCTTTAGCAGATAGTTGTGAAGAATTGGTACACAGGCGCCAAGCTGCTTTATCCAGTAAAACATTATTAAAAACACTTAAGTCTCTTGTTGATATGCCTTGAATCATTTGTTTGCCGGAATGTATTATGACTGGGATTGTTTTCCGCTTTCTAGTCGAATTAGGATTTATTTCTTTGCCCTATATATAGGCATACGTTGTACCTAGAGAAAGTATCTTTGGTATTCTGCTCAGCAATAAAACTCTGGTTTCTCTGCCGTGGAGGTAGCTAACGTAACAGTTAGTGAACCACGTTAAATCCCTGTGTTCTTTATCTGTTTATTGTTCTCGTTTGATCTCTCGTTATAACATCTCTAAAACTCAAACCTCCTTGTACTTTTTCTTTACCTAGCTTACCCCAGGATGTTGTACATATACCTTTGTTATTACTTCTACCCCACCAAAAAGTTCTTTTCACTTTGTTCATATCCTCTATTGTAGATTCCGGTAGTTTGAAGGTATTCATTCGATAGAGAGGCATAAATTTTAGAACATATCTCACCGTAGTAGACCTGCCTGCTTGATTAATGAATTTACCTTTCCATCTGGACAATTTTTCTTTATACTATTAACCACCCGAGAGAAAGAAGAAGTTTTTCTCCTATTTAGAAACAACGGAATACCAAGATATATTTCATCCATAATCATCTTCTTTACTTTTACTATTTTTGTTAACAACCGACAATGTCTGCCATGTAGGTTCTTAGGAAAATATACAACGGATTTTTGAAAGTTCACATGTTGTCCTACTACTAAACTTCTTAATAACATCTATCAAGGTGTTGACATTATGAATGTTTGCTCTAGTAAAGAGTAAACAATCGTCCGCAAAAAGAAGATGAGATACTGGAGGTGCACCTCTAGCTATTTTTATCCCTTGAATCTCTCTTGAAAATGCTCATCATTAGCAAGAGCTCTTGTAAAGACCTCCATTGTGAGAAGCAAAAGATAACGTGAGAAAGGGTCACCTTGTCTTATCCCTATAGTGGGTTTGATATGACTACAGTAAGAACCATTTAGTTGTATTTGAATTTATTTAGTGCTTATATATACATGAATAAGAGCATACCATTTATCATTAAAGCCTAGCTTAAGCATTACTTCATGAAGAAAAACCCATTCAATTCTATCGAATGCTTTCGACATGTTCAGTTTTAAAGCCAAATACCCTTTTTTTTTTTGCATTTTTCCTCTTCATATAGTGTATAATTTCTTGTGCTAAGATAGTATTATTAGAGATTTTCCTTCCCGCAACATAGGCAGATTGCATGGGAGAAATAATCCTGTCGAGAAAAATCTTCAATCTTGAAGCCAAAATCTTGGATATTATCTTATAAGTGGTGTTGCTGCAGGCAATAAGCATGTAATCAGACGACTGTTGAGGAAGCTTGACCCTAGGGACAAGAGTGACATTCATTTTATTAAGGCTTCTTAGCATCTTTTCAGAGTGAAAGAAACTTTGAACCATCTAAGTTACATCGAAGTAAAAAGAATTTCTTCAGCGTCAGGTATCCTTGTAAGAAATACATTATCCTATTGAGAAATGCAAGAAGGGATAAGTTCAAGAAGATCATTACTCACTGAAGGATTAACAAAAGTACTTGTGCTTAAGAAGTCGGTATTCAACAACTCCTCCAACTCGGCTCTATTGCTGCACCAAAGATCACTTTCACTCTTTAAAGATCTAATCCTATTTCTGCTTCTCCTAAAATTTGCTTTCATATGAAAATGCTTTGTGTTGTTTTCGATTTCCATGATATAAGAGTCACCTGGCTTTTGCCTCCAGTATTGTGCCTCTCTAATGTGTTATTCATCCACTTGCTTCTCAATTTCCTGAATCTTATTGGTATTATCCTCTCCACCATTTGAAGATTAAAGATGATTTACTCTTTGGTGCAGAGGTATGATGTTGTTTTGAATATTTCCAGAACTAATTTTGTTTCATCTTGAAACTGATTTTCTAACAGAATTCAATTTCCCTTGTAGTATGAAAGCAGATGAACCTCTGATATTATTTTCACAGGCAGAAGTAATATGTTTTTTACAAAACTCATCTCTCAAGTAACATTCAAAGAACTTCCAGGATTTCTTGTTGGAAGATGTGTTGTGAGAATACAATCTTAGAAGTATAAGGAAGTGATTTGAACCTAGCTGTGGAAGATGCAACACATGGGAGTCCAAAAATTGGAGAACCCACTGTTAACTGACTAGATCTCTATCAAGCATAGACTTTTTCTTCCCTGTACCAGATTTGTTACTTGTCCAAGTAAAAGAGTTACCATGAAAACATATATCGCTTAAACATGCATCATCAATGAGTTGAATAATACCCGGAGATAAAGATGAACTAGGATTAATACTATTTCTATCTTCAAGATTTAAAGTAATATTTAGGTCTGCTAGTACAACCCAAGAGAGAATCGGATTATCTACTCCTAGGTTGTTTATATAGTTCCGTTGAGCTTGTTTAAGACGAGGATATGGCGTTCCATACATACACGTAAGAAACCATTCAAGTTTGGATGGATCACTAGTGATTAGGAAATGAATCATGTTTGAATCATCATCAATAATTTCTAAGTCAAGCCCATCTAACCAGAGAAGCACAAGGCCATCTGCTTTACCTATAGATGGTACATAGAAGCTGTTAGGGTATTCTAGAGTCTAAGATACTGCAAAATTTTGTCCGAATATATCTTTGTTTCACAAAGAAAGATAATATTCGGCTTATATTCTATGGAAAAATATTTTAAGTGGTTCCTGGTTGTTTTGTTTGCAAATCCATTATAATTCCAAGAGAGGATATTCATCTTCGAGCACTTATAGAAGATATTTTTATTAGACCTCCGATGCATATTTTCCTTTTGTAATGTTGATATGCCTTGAATCATTTGTTTGCCGGAATACTACGGGGAGTCCGAGGGGCAGAGCCCCTCGGCGGTGGTCTCTAGTCGAATTAGGGTAGACGAATTGTTTTCCGCTTTCTAGTCGAATTAGGGTTTATTTCTTTGCCCTATATATAGGCATACGTTGTACCTAGAGAAAGTATCTTTGGTATTCTGCTCAGTAATAAAACTCTGGTTTCTCTGCCGTGGAGGTAGCTAACGTAATAGTTAGTGAACCACGTTAAATCCCTGTGTTCTTTATTTGTTTATCGTTCTCGTTTGATCTCTCGTTATAACAAATTGGTATCAGAGCGAGGTTCGATTTCCGCCGAGAACGATGTCCGGATCCATGATGAAGATCGACAGGTTTACCGGGAGAAATAGTTTTAGTCTGTGGCAAATCAAGATGCTGGCTTTGTTGAAGCAACAAGGTCTTTGGTTGCCGTTAGCTTCAGATAAGAAGGGCGCAGATACATCCACCGCTGAGTATGCGACTATGGAAGAGAAGGCTCACTCTACGATTATGTTGTGTCTTGCGGACGACGTAATCACTGAAGTCGCAGATCAGGAAAAGGCCGCTGCTTTGTGGTTAAAGTTGGAAAGCCTCTACATGACGAAATCGCTGACCAACAAGTTGATGCTGAAGCAACGTCTCTTCAGTCTGCGCATGTCTGAAGGCAC
>JAJJMC010027962.1:6129779-6164519 GCA_023531435.1 Papaver californicum | reverse complement strand
AAGGTTTCATCCTAATCTGTGTATGTTTGTGACCAACAATGTTGGTGTTTTTTAGAAAATGCATGTTTTGATGTTTCAACATAATCTGTGTATGTTTGTGACCAACAATGTTGGTGTTTTTTAAAAAATGCATCTTTTGATGGAACCCAAAAAGGTTTGTTCATAATCTGTGTATGTTTGTGACCAACAATGTTGGTGTTTTTTTACTTAATGCATGTTTTGGTGGAACCCAAAAAGGTTTCATCCTATTCTGTGTATGGTTGTGACTAAAAAATGTTGGTGTTTTTTTACTTAATGAATGTTTTGATGGAACCCAAAAAGGTTTCATCCTATTATGTTCTGTTTGTGCTAATGGTTTACTTATTCTGTAACAGGAAAAAAAAATCCAGATCCATACAGGTGCTCATTACAACATTTGTGTACAGAGGCACCAAAAATAAAAGCATTGATACAAACTAAAGAAAAACACATGAAGGCACTTGTTGCATGTCCATTCTGGCGTTTCTTCAAACCGTCCTTCGATGGTACCCTTCAAGCAGAAAAATTAAAGAAAACGACAAGAGCAGTTCAGATGATCTTAGGGTCATTTTATAGAAGTGTCAAGGGTGATAAACCAGATTGTTTCAAATTGATGAGAGTAAGGAATATGATATTACGGACAACACCTGAACAGTTCGCTATCATCTTTGGTCTACAAATGATGAAGAATGTAGATATACACCAAGATGTTGAGATGAAGAAAAAGGTGAACATGTTTCAAGTTGAGTATTTTAAAGGAGCTAAGAAGATGAGGAAAACTGATATTGTCAGAGCTATGATGGAAACAACAGCAGATGAAACCAAAGCTGAAGACTTTGTCAAGCTATTCGTACTCTATCTCTTGGTTTTGATATTTGTCCCAAACAAAGGTGGGCAGAATCTGACATCAAAATACTTGTACCAAGTATTTGAGATGAATAAAGTGTGTTGTCCTGATATTTTGCATGAAAATCTAATTGACTCTATAATTAAAGCTGAAGAAGTTGATGATGTATCAGGTTGCGTCATTTACCCACTGGTAAGTTACTTTTTGTTTCTTTTGATTCATAAAATGTTTATTTTTTATTTTTCCCGAGTTTTATTACTAATTTAAATGTTGAATTGTGTATTGTCTTTTACAGTATTGGTTTGCTGAGATGACAAACATCACTTTGAGAGAAGATGAGAGTGAAATGTACGCAAGGTTCGCTAGATGGAACCTTGATGAAATAAGTAAGCAATTGGTGAATAATTTTGATGATCTCTCCAACAAACCAGAAATTTTCTCCAAGGTAAAATCAATAACAATTCTTGATTGTTTATAATTTTAAATGTCTGCACCTTATTCAAGATGAAAAGGAAAAACTATGGAACCAAAAAAGGTTTCATAATTTATATAATACCAACTTATTAATCATAAATTTTCTTGTATTCCACAGATGAATGTGGGTTACCGTCAGGGATCCTTCATGTTAGAATATAATGAACAAGAAATACGCTTGGTCTAGCGTATAAAGGAAGAGGAAATTCAGTTTGAAGAGTACATAGATGGTGAAGGAAATGAAGAGGAAAATGCAGATGTTGGTGGTGGAACAAATGAAGAGGATAATGAGATGGTTGGTGAAAGAAATGAAGATATTGGTTCTGAAAGAAATGAAGAGATGGTTGGTGAAAGAAATGAAGAGACTATTGGTGATAGAAATGAAGTGAGTGTTGAAACTGGAAATGAAGATACCACATACAAGGAAAAATATAAGTGGGCAAGAATTTTGATTGACAAGCTTACAAGCGTCGGTAACAATGGGCTTTCGGAAGAAGATCAATCAATTCTTGCAAAATATGATGTTGAAGATCAGTTAGAACTAGAAACAGTGAGGAAGACTTACGTGAGAAAGAAATGTAAGCGAGATGAAGCAGAAACAGTTTCATACACTGAACAAGATATGGAGGAATTGATAACCAATACTATATAAATTATGGATGCGATGGTAGAACAAGATGATGTGAATGTTGAGGTTGAAGAACATAGAGAACAAAAGTCTGACAATGATGAGGTGATAATTTACCATACTTTGTTTTGTTTTGATTTGATTTGATTTGAGTTGATTTGATTTGATTTGATTTACTATACTTTGTTTTCTGAAATCAATAAATATTGCAGGTAATGAATATATTTGAAGAAACAGAACAACATGATGCAGTGGAACCCGAAAAGGTTTCAGCCCCTGAAGAAGTTCAGGATCAACATGACGCAGTGGAACCTGAAGAGGTTTCAACTCATGTTGAAGTCCAGGAGAAGAATGATGCAGTGGAACCTAAAAAGGTTTCAGCTAATGAAGAAGCTCAATCCAACATGATGCAGTGGAACTTAAAAAGGTTTGTAGATGCAGTGGTTGTTTGTTCAACGAAGAGGGGTTTCAGTTCATGAAGGTTTCAGCTCATGAAGACCTGAAAAGGTTTCAGCTAATGAAGAAGCTCAGATCCAACATGATGCAGTGGAACCTGAAAAGTTTTAAGCTCATGAATATGTTCAGGAGCAACATGACGTAGTGGAACCTGAAAAGGTTTCAGCTCATGAAGTTCAGACTAAAGAGATTTCGGAGTTAACTCCGAACACAATTGAAGATTTGGAGGTGTCTGAGAAGGTAGAATCTGAAACCAAAGCGAAGCAAGCCAAGGACAGTATAATGGAAGAAGTTTCGGATTAACTCCGAACACAATTGAAGATATAAAAGTGGCTGAACAAATTGAATCTTCTTTGACGAAAATTAACTTGAGGAGTGCAATAGAAGAAATTTCTGAATTGACTCCAGACACTATAGAAGATATCAGAGTCGCTGAGAGAGTAGAACTGGAAGCGAAGAAAAGTTCTTCATCAAAGCCAGAGACACAGATTGAAGTGTCAACTCAAAGCCAAGGTTCAATTGATGAAACTATTCTTCAGCAAATGGAAGACGAGTATGCAACCAAGACTTCTACATCAAAGCCAAGTAGTAAAGGCATGTGCTATTACTCTGTTATAAACATGGCAAATGATGTAATTGCTTTAGAAGATGATGTGCCTCATTTCAAGTTGGGATTGACGAAAACTGACAGTGAGAAAGAAGATGGTGAAGACATCAGTCCCGACAAAAAATTGAGTAACACAATCTCAAGGATGAGAGAAAACAAAAGGAGAATGCAACCACCTGTCAAGATGCAGGATTATACACCTGGAGATGCTAAGAATAAGAAAAGAAAAAAGACTCAGTGTGTGAGCAGAAATCAAAAGAAAAATTTGGAGAAAAAACAAAAAGAGAAAAGGGAAGACAAGTTGAAAGCAGTGGACAACTTAAAAATTATGCAACTGCTGGATTCAAATGAAAAACAAATTGTGTGGAGATATTTAAAATGCACAATGAAAGGTAAGTGGCATTCATACCATTAAGTTTTTTTGTTAGATAATTTAAGTGTTTTAGTTTCTTTTATTCTTCTTAAATATTAAATTTGTTTATCAACAATATAACAACAGTGACATGGCTTGGGAGAAGGACGATATGGGCCTGTACATTACAGGAAAAAATATGAACGCCTTGATAAGAAAAGGTGACATAGAAGGAGATATGATTGAGTTCTACATGCTCAAATTGTAAAAAAAACATAGCAAAGAACATGAAGAAATCAGATGGCACTCCTAAGTACAAAAGGGTTGTTTTCCTAAGCACATATGTCTATGTAAGTTTCATCTAACTTATCTTATACAAGTGTCTTTCTGAAAACAATGAAACCCATTTTGGTTTCATCAAAATAAGGTTTCATCTGTTTCAAATACATTTTTCTGTAAAAAAAAGGTTTCACTGATTTTCAACAATGCACTCATTTTGATTTTTATTGAATTTCAGACATTGCACTCAATCGGTAAAAGTTGCCACACTGCGATTGAAGCTTTCATTGATAAAATGGACTACACTCCAGAATATGTCTTTGTTCCAATCATAACAAAACTAAGTGAAAAGACATATCACTGGACATTGTTAGTCTTTGATAATGAGACTGGAGAATTCTCTCACTACAACTCAATGGCCTCCACTGAAGATGAATGCAAAAAAAGTGCTGAAAGAATGAAGGAAAGAATGGTGTCAGCATTCAGAAAACATGTATCAAAGCTCTTCCTGGACCCATCAAGTCAAACAAAAGAATTTATTTTGAACACCCCTTTCTGTTGTCAACAAGATGTGTAAGTACTTTTAAAAGAAATTGTGATATCTTCATTTTAATCTTTTTTTTTTTTTTTCAATTTAAAGATATTGTTTTGTTAATTTCAGGAATGATTGCGGACTTCATGTTTGCTATTACATGAAAAGCCTTTTTAAAGGAAATTTTTCATCCGAAGAGCACATAAAACAAAAGGTGCAAAATATGAGGTCAAAGTTGGCATGCAAGATACTCCTTGACAAAGTTGAAGACTAATACTCCTTGACAAAGTTGCAACTTAAAGTGGAAGAGAAAACAAGACTCATGGTCAAACCTCATGGTGGTTGTCTGTTCATGGAAGAGAGGTTGAAACTAAAAACAATGTTAATCAATTAGTTTTTAATAAAAGTACAAATGGTTGTCCGTAAAAACATCTTATTCAATGTTAATCAGTCTTTTGATCAATCACTACTCTTAAGTTATAGAATTTGTTATGATATTTTTCTCTTAATCAAGGATGAAAATCTTTCTGCATGATTTGTTTCATCTTATTACAGTATGATTTTTGAGAAATGTTAATCAATATTTTATGTTTCATCTTATTACAGATGAAAAAAAACTATGAAACCAAAAAGGGTTTCATCATTTGTTTTTATTTCATCTTACTACAGATGAAAAAAACGATGAAACCAAAAAAGGTTTCATCATTTATTTTTGTTTCATCTTATTCCAGAAGAAAACAAACTATGAAACCCAAAAAGGGTTCCATCAACTTAGAGGTGTTTCATCTTATTCCAGATGAAAAAACATGATGAAACCAAAAAAGGTTTCATCATTTTAGAGATAAAAAAAACATACGCTACAGGTCTTTCATGTGACAAAACTATGAAACCTATTTTGGTTCCAACAAATTATAAAAATCCTGTAACTCTGAAAAACTTAATCTAAAAATAAAAAAACATGAAAGACCTGGAGCAAAATGAAATTTTAACTGTAAACAATATAGAAAAAAGAATAATAAAAATATGAAGATTGAAACATATAGTAGTCTAAGAAAAATAAAAATGAAAAAGTCAATGAATTATTGTCAAAATAAATTCACATCTGCCACGCAGGGCATGTCCTTCGGTTATGGGTACTCAAAACATGGCAGCTACCACAAGTTCTCATCTTCTTATTAGGAACTGAACCTGTATTAGGAATTCTCTTCTTCTTCCTTGGACGACCAGGTTGTGGTAGAGCATCAGGACCAAGAACAAGAGATTTTGGAGACACAACCGTAGGCTTTTGAACTGTGGGAACATGATTGATTGGTCTTGCATAGGATTCACGGTAGAACTTTACTGTAAAATAGAATTCAACATACTTATACGGGTCTTCCTCATTTAGCATGATACAACGGATAGAGTGGGCACAAGGAAAACCGTTGATGCGCCAACGGTTGCAAGAACATGTTCTTCTTTCCAAATCGACTTTTTGTGTTAATGTAGAATGAACTTCAAACACATATTGCCACGACTTGGTGACAGTGTATTCACGGCCGTGCATCTTGTTGTTGTACAACTCAGTTTCAAACTCTAGACACAAAGTTTCTCGCCACTTCAATAATGTTGCACATTCCTCACGACGTACACACATTTGCTTCATAAGCTTCACTCTGATCTCATCAACCATAATGGCTATAGGCTTCTCTCGCTCTTCAACGATCCAACTATTGAAACTCTCAGAAATATTCGAACACAACCTACCATAACGACGACCCGGGAAATAAAAACTTGCCCATTTATCAATCGGAGCTCTACTCAGATAATCTTGTAACTTCTGATTTTTGACCTGCAATAAATTCTCCCAGTTCTCTGAAAATTTTATATGTGTATTAGCATACGCACATTTTTCAAACAACCCAAGAACATAATTGTTATAAACCTTACTGGACTTCGGCAAGTATGTATTGATATTGTTATTCATATGCCAATAACACCCACCATAAGCAGCATCAGGGAATACATCAGGGATTTTGATTCACCAAACCAGTAACTCGATCACTAACAAAAGTAAGCTTTTTGCGCATAGGAGAAAGTACTTGCTTCAAATTCTCCAAAAACCATTTCCAGTTCGCGTCATTCTCCGAAGAAACAACAACATAAGCAAAAGGATAGATTTCTGAAAAAACAGAACAGAAAAAAAAATGTCTCAGCATATAAAAAAACAATGAAACCGAAAAAGGTTTCACCCGTTTAAACTACATTTTTCTGTAGAAAAAATTTCTCAGCATATAAAAAACAATGAAACCGAATAAGGTTTCATACATATCAATTACATTTTTTGTAAAAAAAATAGGTTTCATTGATTTTCAACTTGGTTTCATCGGTTTGTAGCATGATGTTAGGTTTCATTTGTATAGGATTAAATAACAGGTTGTTATTTAATCCTAAGAAACAAAATAGAATGTTTAAGAAAATTACCGTCATTCCCGGTTAGACCTGTTGGTGCTATGATATGACCAAGGTATTTTTTCTTCAAATGGGCTGCATCACGGAATAACAAAGGACGACAGTAATTGAATCCATGAATGCATGCTCCGAAACAGATAAACAATCTCTGAAATTTTTGAGTCCCATTTTCAACTTCCAAAACAACACGAGATCCAGGATTGGTTTCAGTCAATTTGTTGGTATACCATTTCAAGTACATAAATGATTTCTCGTTCTCTCCCCATGTAATATTCAATGCATGCCTCTTCCATGCATATGCATAATAACGACTAATGTCAAAGCCGTACTCTCTTGTAAACTGATTCATAATATCCTTTGTCTTCTTCTTTGGATTCTGTTTAATCTCTTCAAGAATCAAGCTACTAATAAGTTTCTTCGACAAATGTGGTCTGTTTACAACTCCACCACAACAAGTATGCTTCTTATTTAAATCCTTGATAATAAAAGGACTACCTTCAACACCATCAATAGAAACATCATATATATGCCATTCACATTTATCTTCTTCCTTCTTAGAACAACATGCACCAATCCTCAACTTCTCACTCCTTATCATCTTAAATGAATACCCAGATACTGCATGATATTTCAATAAATCAAAACGAATTTGTTGAACACCTCCATTAAACACCTGATTGACACCCTGAAAAAGGCCAAACCAATGCGCAGACTTCAACAGTTCTTTAACTTTATTACGGATATCATGATCAACTAAATGTGTAAGTGTTGAATGCTCGAAAGATATAATTCCTAAACTTCGTGGCTGCTCATATGGTATGATTCCTGAACTTCGTGGATGCTCAAAAGGTATAATTACTGAACTTCCTGAACTAGAACTAGAGGACTCATCTCTATGCCTTACATGTAACTCAATAGATGGAAGCTTATTAAACAAAGTAAATAAAGCAACCGATTGGAGATCAAAATCAGAATTGATAACCTTTTGCTGATCACAAACTATGTGGAAAATTTCAATAGAAAGAGAAGAGAATTGACACCAACTTGAACATATACTACCCTTCATATCACAAACAGATGCTTGTAGACCAATACGAAAAGATAATTTATCATCTTTGTGAAATATAACAGCGAGAACAGATTCCATAACCTACAGAAAAAAGTATGAAACCGAAATAAGTTTCACTGTATGTGAATATAAACAACAACAAACAACAAAATTTGAATATTAACATCAATAAAAATAGCAAAAATATGATTCCATAACCTACAGGAAAAAGTATGAAACCAAAATTCACTGTATGTGTATATAAACAAACAACACCAACAAAAATTGAAAATTAACATCAACAACATAACAAAAATGTGATTTCATAACCTACAGACAAAAGTATGAAACCAAAATAAGTTTCACTGTATGTGTGTATAAACAACAACACCAACAAAAATTGAAAATTAACATCAACAACATACAAAAATGTGATTCCAATAATATACAGAAAAAAAGAATGAAACCAAAAAAGGTTTCACTGAATATAAACAACAACACCAACAAAAAATTAAAAATTAACATCAAAAACATAACAAAATTATGATTCCAATTATATACAGGAAAAAGTATGAAACCAAAAACGGTTTCACTGTATGTGAATATAAACAACAACACCAACAACAACATTTAAAAGTTGGATTTCAGTTTCAAAGGAATAATTTAACTAATACAAAAGCTTGAACAGAGTGAGAATATGATCAAATAACAACTGAAAAATACAATAAGAATCATCAAAACTGAAAAATACAATAATAATCATGGAAATACAGAAAAAAAATAGTTACAGTTCCTGTTCTTCACTTGAACAGAAAGGAACACAATTTTGAGTACGGTTAATCGAAAATTTCATAATTAAATAACAACCAAAATCAAAAAATCGGAAATTAAAACTTACCTGATGAAATACAACTGAAGTTAGAAGACGGAGAAGAGAGTGATGTTCGAGAATCACTTAAACAAATACGAACTCGGTTCTTCAAACCAACAATGGATTTGAAACTGTTTGAGATGAATCAGAGAAGATAGAATTTATGTTCGTATTTTAAGCTAGAATTTATGTTCTTCAATTAAGCAGAACCAACAACGAACTCAAATCTTCACTTGCACAACAAAATTTGAAACAAGAACTCAAATCTTCAATTAACCAGGAACAAAAACGAACACAAATCTTCAATTAACCAGGAACAAAAACGAACACAAATCTTCAATTAAATTTCATGAATCAGATTTGGAGAAGAAATGTTTTTTTGAAACCCTAGCCGAATTTGGAGAAGATGTGCTTCGGTTCTTCAGAAAATCAGATTTGAGCAGAATTTTTCTCTCATACGAAGATTATGTTTTAAGATTTTGTTTCCATTTAAAGTTATAGATTATATAGGAAGGGCAATTCGGGTATATAAAAAATAATTAAAATCTAAATTTAATTAGTATTATGTGAAATGGGGTTTTTATCTCATTTTTAATGAAAATGGTTTTCCTTTATAAAAGATAATATGAAAGGGTTTTTTACATGATAAGTTTGTTCACCTTGGTTTTTATACCAAATTTTGTTTATAATTTTGTTATTGTATTATGACATGCACTGCACTGCAGTGCTAACTTAACAGATCAGTCACGCCACTTGAGATTTCATATGTTTTGAATTGATAAAAAGGTAATGTAAAATAGTTATTTATTTTAATGTGAAAATATAAAATCCCTATTACTTAAGTATATTTTTGGTTTTAAAAAAAAAGTTATATATAATTTAAAGAAGACTTTGACAGTTAAAAAAGTATCAGTAGTGGTAGAAATTTGATTTAAAGTTAGAATTCTATTTTGCAAGGTTTTATTTTCTATTTTGTAATTTTGGCTACCCATCAAACACCTAAGGTGATTGTTACATATTGCTTCATCGTCTAAAAGTATTCCAAGCCATAATTCACTTCTCTTCCCTTCTCTCTTCCTCCTAGGTATCTAAAAAATGCTGAAAAAACGTCTAGATTTAGAGCCTGCTACACCATAACTAACGAGAGACAAAGCGCGTCATAATCGATATTTAAGTACAAAAAAATCAGGAATACCAATCCATTTCCAAGACATCTATTATTTATCAGTCAAGGTGCTTGATATCATAAATATTCTCAAGATTGTTTTATAAATCTAGATGCGTTTTCTTCTTCTTCTTTACTTTGCTGTACTTCATTTTTGAGAATTGTTGGTCAAGAAATATATAAGTTGTTAGTTATGTTTATTACAGAGGTGTTGTTGGTGCTCTTATACTACAAGGAGTATTACTTTTGATAGTGTTGGCCGCTGGCTTACTGAAATCGAAAATGAGTACATTCTTTTCTTCTTACTTCTGTAATTTAAACCCTAAATAAAGATCATTTTGAAGTAAAAAGATACTCATTTATTTGCTTAGAACTATTTGTGTTTCATTATGTTAGATTTGCTTGAGATTTCGGGGGTATATAGATCAAAACTTATTTCATTTATAGTGGGTCATTGCTGTTACATGGCTCTACATCAATGCAGATACATGGCTGAGTTATTGGCGGGGAGGCAGAAACTTGGACCATTTATTCAAGTTATATGGTTATTTGCACCAGATTGTTGTTCTTTTTTTTTTGACGACTCCTCAAACTTTAGTGTTTATGTATTAGTTAGTTAAGGTTGTTATTATTTTTTGCATTGTTGTTGTTGTTCTTAAGGCAACTGTAACGGTACGAGTATACCAAACTAAAGAGTAAAATTTTTTGCTCGATTTTCATTTTTTACACAGCGGTTTTGTGAGTAAATATGATCGCACGTCATTTTAATTAGACGTCTGTTATAAAACGCTATTGTAAAAGAACGTTAGGTGACACAGATTGAAGGAGCAATACCGACTCTCTTATTCTATCAAGAGAGTCGGTATTGCTCCATTTCTCTAGTGGGACGTATGTTGTTGGACGCACATTTGGGTGAACGTTTCATATTCTGGAACCAGACGCACTTATAAATGAGCGTTTGCATTCTCGTAGCTTCCTTAATCAAACGTATGTTTAATGTCCACACTAATGGACGTTTAGCGATATACGTTGTGCCTAAAAGACGCCTGAATGCCAGAAGCCCATTTATAATAGCGCTTAATATTGAAACGTCCACCAACAGAAGCGTGAGCTGAGTTTCATGTTCACCTAAAGAAGCGTAATGAAGCACGTCCACCAGTGTAAGCGTTAATAAGACTGGTGCTCCGGCGCTCTCCTAAGAGAGCTTCTGGTGCTCCGGCGCTCTCCTAAGAGAGCGCCTGTTATCCGACGTCTTTTTAATGAAACGTATGATATACGGACGTTATTTCAGTAGAACGTTTTAACCAGACGCTCATTTGGCTTGCGTTTCTTCTACCAGCGTTCTCCTAGTGAAGCGTTACTTCATACGCATTCTTTTGTGAGCGTCTCATCAAACGTTTTTCATCCACTGCGTCCGTGTTTCAAAACGCTTTCATAAGGAAACGTCTTTTGTTAATGCTCAATTAGAAGAGCGTGCGAGTATATATAAGATTGGGAGAAAATTTTCTCTGGAACAGTGATTTTACTCGCCTCATTCCTATATATATTCGTCCGTTGCGGTTGATTTTGGGCGACCAAAGAGTAAATTTAATCTTTATTCTTTGGTATAGTCGTCCGCTGCAGTTGCTCTTAGCACCTAGATATAGTAAAAGTTGGGAGGTGGCAAGATAAAACTGCCACATATTAAAGGCAGTAATATATTGGAAATCGATAAAATTAGCTTGAACAATTGAATTATGGAATTACTAATTAACATAAAGAAAATATTTGTTTCCTTAGTTGTTATGTTACTGGATTCGAAATTCCCAAATAGTTAGATATAGTGTAACCCTATTTATTTCATAAATGGTTAGATGTAATATAACCATGTAAAAGACAGTAATTGGTATTGCAACCACCAAATGTTTTTGATTTGAAATTCAAGTTTGATGTTATATATTACTAATGTGGTTATGGTTATCTATCTTTTTCATATCTATCATTGGAAATTATTCTACATTCATTATTGTAGGTTAAGTTATATTCTCTGTGCTAAGTTCCTTTTTGTATTGTTCGCTTTACACAAATTTTTGGTTCTTAGCCTTTCACAGGGTGCGGGTTCACTAAACGGTGCTTATGCTTAGAATTCCACATGACCAGAACTGTTATGCCTATGGAAACACTGATAGGCATTCCAGACATGCCATGTTAGCCAAGATTTATCTTTGGTAAACCTCTATGCTTCACCTATCTTTGTGCAAGTACCTGCTGAGAAAGGATCGGCCAGTTGATTTTCTTATGGGAGGTGCGTCATCTACCATCTCGAATACTATTGCTGCTCTAATTAAGTGCAAAGCATTTGATTCAGAAGTAGAATGAGATGATCAAGTCTGGTAGGCTCTTTGATTCATGTATGAAAAATATACTTAACATTGTACTGGTGGGCTCTTTGTCTCAAAGTGAAAATCCATTTTATTGGATATTTGTTTTTGCATATTGATGATTTATGGTCATTCATGCTCATATCTCCATGCCACAGAGGGGAAACTGCTGCTCCTAGCTAAACTTGTTTAGCATATATATATCTAAAGTCATTGTTCTGAAAAACATATTCCTTTAGATGTATTACTGCTAAAAATGATATTATTCCACTTTATATTTCTCCTCAGCTAGCCTCGGCTTCAAGTAAAGGTATATAGTCATTTTTTTTAATAATGCAGTCATTTCTCTGTCCAGACAACCTTCATTGAATTATCCTTTTTTATTTGTCAATAATATATTAAAGATTTGTTGTTGTGTAAGGGGATAGGAGTAAAGGAATTTAGGCTACAGATCCCCTACATATGTGAGGAAAGTTGTTGTATTAGTTGGACTTATGGCTCAGTCAGAGCATAAAAGTGGTTCCGGTGAACCACTATATTGCAGTGAAGCTTATTAAATAGTAAATGAGCCTTAAAGCTGACACAGTCAAGGCGGTTAAGCTGGGAAACATACCTTCGGGTGCTATCAAGTCGGGCGACACGTCTATGTTTTCCGCAGTAGTGGTTGTCAGGTATACTTTGTTTTGTTCGCCAGTAGAGTGGGGTTCATCATGCATTGAACCCAGGTCAATATAGAGGTGTCGATGGTTTGGATGGAGAAAAGTATGCAAAAGATATTGATTATGGAACTAGTTGTGGCGCTGCTGGTTTCATGAGTTGTTCGGTTTGCATATTTTTCTGAAGAAGCTATTAACTACAATAACATTTATCCGTGTAAAGGTGATAAATTGAGTGTTATATAAAACTGAGTTAACTATTGATTATGCCATTTTTCGATTACGTTTCGATAGGTTTAGCATGGTTATATCGTTTCTTTAGAGCGTCCACAGGGGCGCGATCAAATATGGGGGAGTAAAGATCAAAACTGATCTTTAGTCCATGTTTTCGAAGCGTAGTGGAACGACTAATTATAGTGGATAGTCGAAATAATCCACTGTAGATGACTAGAAGTAGTCAAAATTATAGTGGATAGTCGTTATAGTCGAGCGGGCTCGTAGTGTCCCGCTTGATGCTAAGCGGCGTCGTAGTTATTCGCTCAGAGCCAAGCGTTATTCTGGGAGTACGCTCAGAAACACGGGCGGTAAGCTAGTAGTTCGCCCAAGCGTTATTCTAGAGGTTCGTCTGATAAAACGGGGTACTAGGATCACGCCCACACATAAGTGTGCTGCTGGAATACCGCTCAGTTGGAGCGCATTGCTAGCATGCCGCCTAAGGTTAAACGTATTCCTAGCACTCCGCTTAAGTTAGATAGTAAAGTTTTTGTTATACCATTTTCATTAATGAAATTAACGAATTAGAGCAAAACATTTTGGGTTCATTTGTTTATAACTAACAATATATGACATTACCTACTTGACAAGTTGATGATGTAGTTCTGGAACTAAAAGTAAATGATCGCAAAGTTACAATCTAGAATTAAAGTTAGCCTTCAGCACCAACAGAGTTTGGAGAAAGTATCTAATTTGGAATCCAGGGAACTGAGTGAGCAGGCAATTAAAGAAGAAAAAGATTTAGGAAATTTAACGCACTCTTTCTCTAAGGCTGGAGCAGGGGTAACAAACTATTTACAGTGTTTAGGGAGTTTATCTGATCTAGAGGATGAAAATGAAGCTGTTAGTCTTTGATATAAACAATGTTTGGTAAAGATATCAGATTTGGAGAGTAAACTCTCTCATGCTGAAGATAAAACTAGAAGACATATTGAAAGAACCAAAATCCTCGATGAGAAAATCTTGTCTTGTACCATGTCGATGAAGAATTTGCAAGATGAAGTTTTGTGCTTGAAGGAAGCAGAAAAGAACCTTAAAGAATAGTTTGAGCTTCGTTTAGAAGAAAGAGATGCTTTTTAGCAAGTGATATACTGTCTAAAAGAACAAATGAATGAATTGAATGTTCAGTACCATAGTGTCGTCGAACAAGTAGAGCATGTTGGGTTCAAACCAGATTCCATTGGGTTGTATGTGACAAGCTTACTACTGGAGAATTCTAAGATAGAACGGGGCGGGCTCCTAGCATCTCGCTTGGAATCCCAGGCGGGGCGTTAGGACACCGCCCGTCCCATTCTACTCATACATACAGTTCGCACAAGTACAACTCTTTTAGGCGCTATGCTAGCACTTCGCCCCACCAGGCGTGATTCTGGGATACCGCCCGTATCTCTGGCGTGATCCTAGGATACCGTCCAACTACAGGCGTTATGCTAGGATTCCGCCCCATATCGAGCGTTATGCTAGGAGACCGTTTAGCGCAAGCGTTACGCTAGAATTTCGCCCGTCCCCCTAAGCACTACGCTGGAATACCGCTCAACAACAGACGAATTGCTAAGACACCGCTCGACTATACACGACTATTCTTGGACTGGACCAAAAACTAAACATTTTAGTTTTTGGTCGTTTACTTTGATCGCGCCCCTATGGACGTTTTGGAGGAGTAGTCTTATGATTATCGACATTTGGGTTGGCTTCATCATTTGTAATATAAGTGAAGTTAAACCTGTTTCTTACTACTCGTGCTTAAAATGATTTTTAAATGACTTTTTAATTAGGGGAGAAATATCAACCACTATAGTGAGTGATTATACTCAGTCATGCCACGATTTCTTAAAATATCAGTCATTCTCTGGGATACATAACTTGAGCATATACGAAGCACGGGCGAAACACTAATTAGAAATGAGTTTGTGAATTCGATGATGAACTAAACTTGCTTTCACACCGGTCTAAAGGCAGATGGTTGGGGTGAATGTGGCATTAAAAATGCCTTTAGAGAGCCAATTGTTCCCTCCGAGCAGCGGCGAGCAGAAAAAATTCCGATTTTCAAAGTTCCGTAAACAAATTTCGTGGGAGAAAATAGAATAACCAACAGTATTGGGTCAAATTGGTAAACAAAGAAGCTGGGGTGAAATATCCCTTTCCAATATGTATGTTGCAGAATGGAGAGAGTCAACTTGAGAAGAGGCAATAGACATATTAGCGCGCCGGGAGTGAGAAAACTGAAGCTTAAACCTCAGCTTTCACTGTAAACCATGGGTGAAGAAGTCGTAGAAGAAGAACAAATCCCCAATTTGATTAATGAAGAAAGCTTAGAAACTACTATAACAACTGCAGATGGCTCTGTAGATAATGCATTCACTTGGCCAGTGCTTAGATTCGATGTGCTTCCCTATAAGACTTATCAATTTCACAAACAGTTCACTAAGAGCTCAAACCCTAATAATTTTCTCAAAGGGGTTAAATGGTACTACAGTTTACTCTCTTTTTTCTTCTATTTATCCCAAAATGAAATTCAGAAATTTGGGGTGTATTAATTTGTGGTTATTTGTTTGATTTGATTATGTTGTAGGTCTCCTGATGGTTCTTGCTTCCTTACCAGCTCTGATGATAACACACTTCGCAAATTTGATCTGTTAAGTTCTTACCTTTTTCATTATTTACCCCCAAACTATGGGTTTTGGTTACTAAACCCTTGTATAAATCTAATTTTAGCAGGCCAGATAATGTTGATAGCACTCAACAATATGTGGCTGATGAAGGTAAACCAGTCAGATACTCAGTTTAGGATTTCTCTGTTAAAAAAATCCCGAGTTGGTTAAGAAGTGTTATTTTCTCTTACTATATTTGTGTCTTTCGTTAAAGATTCTTATCTAGCAAACCTTGTTCTAAATGAGGGAGCATCTGTGTATGATTATTGTTGGTACCCATACATGTCTGCTTCAAAGAGTATAACTTTGATTCATTTGTTGCACCCAAATGTGGGACTTTCATGGCATTGATTGTGGGTGGATGCTTTGAGTATACGTTTCTTTTATGGTAACGTAGCTTATTGGTTGCTGGTTAACGTTTCAGAACCAACTACCTGTGTATTTGCAACTACAACTCGTGATCATCCTATTCATCTGTGGGATGCCACTTCTGGTCAGGTGCTGACTGATTTCGAGAAAGAAACCTTGTTTTGTAATATATAGAGATCATAGCTAATTAATGCACATGATGCACGAAAGGATGTGATGCCAACCATTCCAGTGGTTTTGCCAAAGTCATGCATTTTTGTGATGCTAGTTCTCTGTGTGGTAGCCTCATTTTGCTTCTTGGTCAAGTACTTATTATGCATTTATGTTTCTCTAATTCTTCCAGCTTCGTTGCACGTACCGGGCTTATGATGCTATGGACGAAATCACGGCTGCCTTCTCAGTTGCTTTCAACAACTCCGGAACAAAGTAAAGCATTCTCTCTTTCTTTTTTCTTATGTTACTATTATATCCACCAGTTCAGATATTGACAAACTGATGGCTAATCTCGTTGGTATGAACAACATTTCACTCTTTTTATAGGTATACAATAATAAATGCTTCCCATTTGATAGGCTGGTTGTTTCACTCCTCTATCCTTCGAAAGGGAGGTCTAGTTTCTCGTGTACTTTTTTTCTTTTCTAAGATTAAACAAATAAGTTTATTTTAATTCTCTTCTTTTTTAGGGTATATGGTGGATATAATAAGTCTATAAGGGTATTTGATTTGCATCGTCCCGGGCGAGATTTTGATCAATATTCAACTACTCAAGGGAAAAAGGAAGGGCAGTCAGGTAATTGGGTTATAACTTACAAACAGGTTGCTAAAACGAGTATAGATATTTGATTATCATTTACTGATACTATTGCCACAATAGGAGATTGCCAGTTTGCACGATAATCTTATCATCTCTTACCAGAACTGGAACCACTCTTGATTTGCTACTTGTCGGCTCTATTACAGATCAATCTCTCAAATATTTTTGCTTAGCTTGCATTAGTAGTAGTTTAATTAAGCTTTTTTTAGCCAAATAAAGCCTGCACCTCATCAAGGTGCCATGAGGTGAGATCTAAGTATTATTCTCACCAGATGATGGTGAGCTGGATTTTCTACAATTGGGAGAGATTTCAAGATAAGTCTCCATCTTTTTAACAAAACACTGGTTTGGACTGGAATTTTCATGTCACCAACAAAAGATAGGATGTGATGAATCATTGCATCTGGTAATGACCTAAATCTCTCTTCAGCTGGTGATGAATCTATCGTTTCTTCCATTGTAAACTTTTGTGTGGTCAAAAACTTGATAACTGTATGGTAGAAAAGTATTTTGAGTAAAACAAAACTGGGGAAGAATGAGAAACCTCAAACCTGAGATGAGCAAATCCAGCTTCTTCGATGATTGTAGCAAACAAGTTTCATTTAGTTTGGATTAAAACTCTGCAACCCAAGGATGAATGTTTTTCTAAGGTTCGATGAAATCACTAAACCCCGGGATTTAGCAGAAGGTGGAATGAGAATTTTCCATCTCTCTATATATGCTCACATTTTATTAATCTTACATCATGTTTACTCTAATCGTTGATTCAAAAAGGTCGTCTAGTACGCTCGCCCCTTTCAAAACTAACCGTGTTCAGGCACTCTGTATGATTCTGCAAAAGCTGTTTATAAGTCTTGTGCAAAAGCTCCTTGTCTAATAAGTTTGAGTTTTGAAAACAAACTTGACTGAACCAAGCTTTCCTCAACTATCACGAGTCTTGTGACAAAATTGAGTTGGCCCTAGATTTTATGTTTTTTTACAAATACCCTAATGCTTTTTGGTAGAATTAATGGCAAATAGAAAGACCAGGCACCATAGAAGTAGCTGAATATTGGTGGTGTGCCCCAGATTTTCTGGTGATCGCAACATGTGCCTGATTACTGTTTGTTTCTCTGCCAAAACTATGGTACTGAGCCTAACTTTGGAGATAGTGATGTTTCATAGTTTCATGGTACTGGCCCTTTAGGTAGTCAAATTTTTTAAGACTTAGTTTCCTGTTTTCTAATGGTTATACCTTTCAGATATTTCATATAATTTCCTAAATTTCAGGTATTATATCTGCCATTTCTTTTTGTCCGACACATTCTGGGATACTTGCAACTGGTTCTTATAACCAGACTACCGCAATCTACTCAGAAGATAATATGGAGCTTTTGTATGTTTTACATGGCCAAGAAGGTGGTGTTACACATGTAAGTGACATTGTCTATATTTTATACTGTGATTTTAAGAAATCTTGCTGATCGGTTGTTTTACCAAGTTTCTGCACTTGTTTTGCAGGTACAATTTTCAAAAGATGGAAATTATTTATACACGGGTGCTCGAAAGGTACCCTTTTCTTCCATACAAAAAAATCAAAGTTAAAAATCTAATATATGCTTGATGAGTTTAGAGGTTAACCATATGTAGTTAAGCTGAAGTCAGCTGTTAGTTGACAGTCCATGTTCATCAAACTTGTTTATGATGAGCAAATTATTTATGATGATTCCTTATATCAGTCTCTTATCTTGGTCCTGTAAAAATTTGACACATTGAAGGATCCTTACATACTCTGCTGGGACATACGTAAAACTGTTGGCATTGTTTATAAGTAAGCAACCTACTGCCTTGACATTACCATTCAAGTGAACTTTTAACATCTATAATGATAACTTGCGAGTTTGGTTTTTGAAGCTGAGAAGAGCTTGTTTAGACCATATGTGCCTGACGTTATTTGGCATCTGCTATTAGGTTGTACAGATCTTCAGATTCTACAAACCAGCGGATATTTTTTGATATTGAACCTTCTGGACAGCATCTTGGTACTGGCGGTCAGGTATTTCTTACCCAACTCCTTCGGATATTTGTAGGTATCATGGAAGACCAAATCGATTAATGACTGTATATTCTTCACCAGGATGGCCAAGTTCATATTTATGACCTTCAGACAGGGCAGTGGGTATCAAGCTTTCAAGCTGCATCTGGTATGCATCTTGGTATGGACAAAAGAAATACAACTGTCCTGTATGATTTGTGTAAATGCTTCTTATTTCCATTATTCTTGATTTTTTTATTACAGATACCGTTAATGGTTTCTCTTTCCATCCATTTCACCCGATGGCTGCCACGACATCTGGGCACCGGAGATTTGGCACACTTGATGAATGCGACGACCACAATAGATTGAGCTGTATATTTCTTGTCGCTTTATCTTTTTCTAGTAACCTGTCATGTTACTATGCTTTTATTTAAATTTGCTATGATGAACAGTCACGTATCTTTGTCTGCTACCCTATAAGTTTCATTTTTTGTGATTAATGTCCACAGAGGACTATCATGGTGTAGCTGAACGTCTTCTGCTGCAGTTCTAAAATGTAATTTTCTGCTCATGTAGGTGAGGAAAACTGCGCATCTGTTTGGAGTATTTATTCTATGTCAGATGCGGCCAACTTGGACTATGGAAATTCAAACATGGAAACTCAACCTAAAGACATTCAACAAGATCCTTGAGTTACATAAGACCATAACGGCATTTAAAACCCGTATAGTGTATATTGTGGGGCCCTATTTTGTTTCTGAGCTTCTGATGGTTCCCATTCTACTTCGCTTACTTCTGGGTGTGTTTTTATTCTTTTTAGAAATGCAACATACAGAAGGTTTGGTCCCCATTGTTGTTTGCAACTTAAATTGTACTAGTTCTAGAATCAACCTAATTCACAAAACCTAAAGCATTCGACTAAGTTATATCTTGGGAGCTTATTTTTGATGGCGTAGACAAATAGAAACTCATAGTTGAACGCTTCCGTATCCAATGACGTTAGTAATTTAAGGGATAATATATCTAATTGTTGTTCTATGGTTAGTGATAGTTTATGGTTAATGATGAATAGATGAGTATACTATTTTGATGAATGTCTAGTAACGAAAAAAGATTTTTTGATCAATTCTCTCTTTATTGCTTACAAATCAACTTTCAATTGTTTTGTTTATTTTCTTTTAAACCTACTAAAGAAAACCATTTGTGACATTTGGATACCTAAAACTTTTTTACTCTTCACTGGAACGAACTTGACTTCCAATATATTACTTATTATTGAGTGAAAATAAGATTGCTGGCCTTGTTGCATTTACGACATGCATCAACATCCAACCTATAACTCTAGATCCTAGAAGTAGGTTCAAAACGTAACCCTACCTATAAATGGAGATCCCAAAATATAGGTTTAAATAGGACTAAGTCACAGAGAATATGTATATACATAATCATGCTTTTGAGAATTGATCCCACGATATAATATCATGAAGCGAATTAAGGTTGAGTTTTTTTCTTTTTAAAAAGGGTTAGTTTATGTTTATCCAATATTAGTGTTTGGTCTAACTTTTATCCAACTTAGGGCTTGGTACCTGGAAAATACGTTAATCCATGTTGACTAAGTTAAATCTTGATTCTATTTAATAATTTATTAAAAAAATAAAATAAACATTAAATATTAACAAATTTTACTATTGTACCTTTCACTTTACTAACATTTATATAATAACCTAAAATGATGTTTCCACCCTTAATCTAACTCCACCGCCATCTTCCAACAAAACCTAAATTGCTTAATCTACTTATCGAAAAAGACCAAATCTTACTAGCAAACTGATTAAATCCCATTTCAATTCACTCATCAATCAAAACAATTATCAAAAAATCAAATTCAATAAAACAATTCATTTTGGCCATAAGTAATCGAACTTCAACGTGGGAACAAATTTGAAGAACATTAGCAAGGGACGTAAAAAAAAACATACTAATTGGACAAAGATATTTCTTCATTTCAATTCTCCATCGTCATTTTATTCTTTAGCACCGCCATATCCACCACCACTGTAACACCATTCCACCACAACCAACACCCCAAGTTCAAGAAAAATTAACAACAAATGGGGTATCCATATAGTGAATTTTGGGTTTTGATTCAGAAATTGGGGTTTTGATTTGATTCAATAAATAAGGGTTTTGTTTGATTCAGATATTGGAATTTCAATTTAATGAAATTGGGGTTTTGATTTGACTCAGTAAGTTAGGGTTTTGTTTGGTTCAGAAATTGGGGATTCAAAATTAGGATTTTGATTTGATTCGGTAATTAGTGTGTTGTTGTTATAAAGAGGAAGAAGAAGATGAATATACCGAGTCAATTGATTTAAGAGAGTCATTTGCTTTGTGATTTTCACGTGTAGGGGAAGAAAACGATGGATTATCAGTTTACGGGAAGAAGAAGATGGATTGGAAGAAAATAATATCGGTCGTGAAAAAAGGGTAGAGAGTTAGGGTTAAAGACATTTGATCTGTTATCGTAGGTTAAATAGTTTCATCAAAGTCGTTGGATCATAGGGCCACTTCAGGGTATACTTGTAAATACGATATAATTTCTAACATAAAATTAATTATAGTCTGGTCAAAGGCAGTCAACGCCATTTCCATGTACCAAACCCTAAGTTGGACAGAAGTTAGACCAAACACTAAAGTTGGACAAAATATAAGTACCAAATATCAATTAACCCTTTTAAAATCTCTCAATGATATTTATATCTCTATTTAGAGTGGGGTACTTAGCTATATGAGTAGTCTTGATAGACTACCTATATGAATGTGAAAGTGTGGCTGCTTTCTATAAGAATATGGGCAGTTCTCAACATCATTCATCGAATTGGGATATAAGCACAAGGCCTTAATGTGTTGGCTTTAGATTTTACACTAGTATAAATGTGTGTGTTAAAAAATCTTTTTATCTCCTATAGTTCAAAGATTTATGTTCACTCTATGGTCAAATTTTGTGACAGTCTAATACTATGTAAAGGTTCATCGAAAGATAACTTTACTTATGCATATCATTATACATATCTTGCTCTATGGTTTTAAAAATATAAGTGGGAGATTGTTGGAAATATACATTTAATACATGAATAGATTTCCATTTATTCTAACATCTTTAATAACCATTTTCATTAGTGATGAATTTTTCTTTATTACAAATATTTTGTAACCTCCTAATAGCCATTATAGGCCTTAATAATAGTGATTAAACCATATTTATGTTTTCATTAAAACTTTTTTTGATATGACTATAAAATATTTTAGTAGAAAAGTAAAGAAAAGAGTGTTACTTTATGTTTTTTAGTTTAAAAGAAAAATACTTTTGAGAAAGAAAAAAATGTGTGGTCATCTTTTGTTTTCTATAACTGTGATTTTGAACAAGAATAGAAGCGTAGAAATATTACATTCTCTTACAGTTAAAGAGTGATTGTGAAAGAGGTTTTACTCGGTTGTTTTATTCTTTGGACAACACAACATCAAAGAATTGCTTGTACAATCTTGGACAGAACCGTGAAACGTCTTAAAGAGAGTGACTTGGTCGTAACTCCGTCATAACGTTATTTTGTTTGGTTTTTGTGATTGTGTTGTATACTATTTTCAGCAATTATCCCAATAAGATCTTGTCAATAATGTGAGAATAATACGATAAAATGCCAAACTAAATTATGTTACAAAACGCTCAAAACACGTAAGAAACCGTTGACAAAAATAAAATGGTAGTAACATTAAAGAGAAAAAAAAAAGTTTAAGGGAAACTATCAAAGAATTTTGACCAAAAAAGATATATGATTTGATGTGTCAAGCCTCAAACCCAAACCCACGACTCGTATAGGACGTCTCGTACGTGAATATCTCAAGAAACTCAGCTCAAACTCTCTTAGGAAGTAACCCCACTTCTGCATTCACATATGGGAGTAAATTAAATGTTTACTGGAAAAAAAAATCTATAGATTTTGCAGATGATAAAATAGTGTATTTACCAATTAGTTAGCGTTCACGAGCTGAGAGCTTTATTAACTAAGACATTAACAAATCTTCAGGTATTTCAAGTATTGAGGGGAAAGTTGGACACAAAATTAAAGATTACAATCACCTTAAGTGTATAGCTGGACTCCACTTGATTTAGTAAATGTAAAAATAGTTCTCTATAAACATGTATCAGGCAAATTAATACAATTCAAAAACATTCTAAAACGTATCTACTCTATATTTTTGAACGGAAATTTAAAGTTATGAGTAAGGTTTTGGATCATTAAGCAAATTATTGGTTGTAGGGTAAATTTTAAATCACATGATAAATTTAGAATTAGATTGTGATTCGAATTTTAAAGCCACGTAAAAAAAAAAAAAAAAAAAAGTAATAGGAAAACTTTGGTTACACAATTAATTTTATCTCATTAATAAAATTTGGATCACGAGACATATTTTAGATTAGGAGTAACCATGAAAATATTTTAATTACCAAATATACATTGAGTCGTCAGATACAAAATTACAAATGAGATTGTTGTGGTAAATATGAGGTTAATGTCTAACTTTCCGTTCACAATGCTTATTTAATTTATGGAACATATTTTTAGGCAGGAGATATTTCTTTTTGTTGACCTAAATAAAATTTAGGTATCAAATCATAGTTAGGTCGTAATAGTGATTTAAGTTGTAATGTTAGATTTTAGATCATCCAGTAACTTAGCGGATGATTCTTGGTGACCACGTGAATTTTGGTAGCCAAATGATTTTGGGTCAGGCATTATAGCAATTACATAAATTTTGGTTTATGGAAGATAGATTTTATGGCTTGCGACATGTCAGATGGATGACAGCAGCTCATCATCCCATTGGAGAGAAGTTGGCATCCCAAGTCCCGAGCGACATCTATCCACTGTAGATTGTCTCGTTCACATTGTTCATGAATGTGCACCGGAAGAGTCGACACATATGACACGACCGTACAAATACAACATGACATACGTCGCACCACCGCCCGCATAAAAGTATCCAAAGTGCAAACCGACTTATAATTAGCCGACCAACAAAATATTTTTAAAAATAAAACCAACCTTATGTTCTGACACGTTGATTTCTCTAACGGCTATATTTCTATTATAACCACAAGATAAGACCATGTTAGTGGCCACGTAAATAACACGTGGTTACGCTCAATACAGAATCTGATTGCACGTCCATCCGATGATCACCACGTGTTGTACACATTGTGGTTTATGAAATCAATGGAGAAGATCTTAAAGTAGAAATACTATCAACGGTCACTTTTACGTTCCAGGGCTTTCGAGAAGCGTGTTTCTGATTTGTTCTCACTTTTTTATTCCTGAAAAGCAAATCTGAGTGCTTGTATATTAAAGTACAGTTTGACGGTTTTAAAGAAGTTGATTTCAGAGAGAAATTTGCGGAGATAGTGATAGACATTGTGGATTAGGTTAGTGCATTTCAGTTTATTGATTTATCTTCAGGTTTTGCTGGACAAAGAAAGTACTACATATTTAAGGGTTGGTTTTGGTTTTGGCTTCAGAAGACATTCTTGTTGTATTCATTCTTTCAAGGTAAGAACAATTTCCTTAGCTCTTGCTTTCCTTATTATTTTGATTTTATTTTGAAGTAATGGTGATTTCGGAAAGGGAAACCTGAAAAATAATTTTCTAAGAAAAAGGGTTTTATCTTTGATTTTGAATTTGTTTAAGGGTTTTGAGAGGGTTTTACAATATCAAAAAATGTGAAATTGCGATTACTATACATGTAAATTTTGGATTTCATTGATATACTTAAGTAATATGTATGAATTTTTTGTTTGCAGTTTTACTGGGTTATTTATTAAATTATGGTAATGGGGAAGAATTCGTATTCAGAAGGTTCCGAGTTTGTTAACTGCACAAGAGCATTAAGAAGGAAAAGGATTACTGTATCAAACAATATGGAATCGTTTCCATTTAATTCTCCTATTAGAACTCCATTAAAGAAGCAACGATCTATTACACGATTAGATTCGGAGAATTTGCCACTTCTACAACAGGACATTTTGTCACTTGAATCTCTACCACAGGACATTTTGGTGAGCATAGTTTTATCAATCTTTACTTTTCGGGTTAAATTTTTAATGACTACAAAGCTCCTAGATTTCTGATGAATGATTGCAGGTTAGGATATTATGTTATGTGGAGCATGAAGATCTTAAGCAACTTGTACATGTTTCGAAATCGATGAAAGATGCGGTAAGCAGCATTTTCTGAAACAAATTTACTTGTCATGTGTGTTTTTCTTGTTTACCTAAGATTTTGATGTTACTGTGTGTTTATTTGTTCAGGCATTGGTTGCAAAGAAATGGCATTTTGAATTTAGTACTCCAAATGCAAAAACCACTGCTTTACGGTCCTTCAATTCATCTGAAGATCTTAGTAGGTTTGATATGGAAACACCGAACGCTCCTGGAAAACAAGGGTTTAGCAGGCGTCGAATCAGCCGGGAGAAACTCACAGACATTGCTGTGGCTTTATTTCATTCACCAAAGGAAGAAAACTGGTCTAAGAAGAACAATGGAGGGTTTTGTTCATGGAATTGAACTAAAACATTCTTAGCAATGTTTGTGAATATTGACCGAGTAACGCAATTCTTATTAGAGTGTTTTGTGTAGACTTGGTTGTTATAGCTGGACGCGTTGTTGTTGTTGTTGTTGAGATTAAGATAGGTATTAGTTCATTTACTCCAACTTAAGTTAGGTATTGTAGGTTGTATTAGACTACCTCGTTCTTCAATTTGTTTCATTGAAGGGGTAGTGACTTTATCTCTCTCTTCTTCCTATTTAGTTGTGTGGGAGATTTTTCAAGTTGAGTACGAAAAATAGGCATTTCCCTCCTTGCCTATATGACAAAGCTATGTCATGTACAGATTTCATTCCAGTTTACGTACATTTTTGTTCTCAAGAACTCCTGCTCTCTCGTAGTAGTATGTATTAATGGACGTCTTGTATTGTGTGCTTCAATTATAGCAGATGGTACTTATAAGATTGGCCTGCATCTGTCTAAATTTTTCTAACAAAAGAGGTATCCAAAGTATGGTTTTCCAGCATGGGGAGGGGGAACCAGTTGAACGAGGGAGTTCTTCTTTTAAGTTTTAACCAATCCTTACCTTGTCAGTTTTGATTCCATTGTCTGGAAAATGCACCACTCATGAACACCTGAGCTTTATAGCCGATGACAAAAATATCTTGAATGCTCGTGATTTATCTCATAATTTCACTAAATTTTTTTACCAACCTTATCTTATTCTGTCTCTAAATGGAGTCACAAATTAGTAGCACTTAATTCTTAGCATGGACAAGACATGTTATAAGACTGCAGAATGATCGGTGTTACAACATAGAAAGCATTAGCGAATATATCTCAGTGCACTCATCATGGCACATGGTTACTCCAGACACGACAGTGATTGGAGGAAGTGATAAACATAGAAATCATTAGTGAACATATCTTAGTGCACTCAGCATGGCACATGATCCCGTCAATCACATAGTCCAGGGGTGTGCAAGGCATGAACCATACAAAACATGCCTTGCCTTCTCTGGGTAGAAAACAACAACAAACGGAATATACAGTCTTATTTAAAAGGAGTGTGCATTGAAAGAGAACAAATGTAATTTCAGGTGAGGACTTTTAAAAATAGTGTTGCCTTCCATATTTAAGTTAAATTTGTTCTCTTATTTGAGCTCACTGTGTAGATATCTTTGAGAACTTGAATGTACGAAGTTCACAATAATCCATCATGTTCGAATGTTTACATCCCTCTGTTCGAAGAGACAAAAAGTACATAAGTTCTGAATCGATTTTACATTTTCGAAACTACTGAAAATTCCAGATTTCTATGTGCATTACACTCAAGTGTCCCAAATCTTGCAGGTATTTGACCGACAAGCATCCCTACTAAATGGGACAGCATGGTCGCAGGAATTTTGGATGACACTGCACTGACGTTCAGTTTGCTAAACTGCTAGTTCACAGGTGACCAGTTAACAGGCTTAAACAGTATAGCACAGTAATGTTTTCCAAGATGAACAGCCAATCCCGGAGTCCACCAAATGTTCATAAGTGCATCCACCCATCACCGCATTCAAATGACCACATATTCTGGAAATTAAATGTTTCCTAGTGGATTAAAGCCTATTATGAAAAAGCTAGGACAATTCATAGATGACATAGATACCAGTTGTGTCTTCTATAACAATCCGTCTGAACGTGTTAAACACCTAGTATTTGATTGCTCTTATGCTAAGTCAGTATGTATGCTGCCTCCATTGGCAAGATTGTAGCTTGATTTGATGTCAGAATCTCCATTTATGGAGTATTATTCTAGTTGGATTGCAGGCTCAAGTAAGGACACTGAAATTGAAGTGGAAGCTACTAAGTGGTGTTTAATTTGGAAGGAAAGATGTTTGGGAACTTCCAGAATAAATCCAACAGTGGTCGACAAACTTCACTAGCAGTTCAAAGGCACTTGAGTCCAATCACTGTCGTTTCTCAGAACAGTCACCTGTGTTTGGTCCTTACCTTCGTTGGAAAATACAGGTGACTGTTCTGAGAAACAATCCTGACTCTCAAACTAACCAGATTTGGAAAGTTCCGCTTGTACACCAAGAAAACTTAACTTTGATGCATCTTGGATCGATACTAATTCTAATGCTGGCTATGGACTAATACTAAGATCCGATGCAGGTTCAACTATCAAAGCTAGAGCTGGGATCTTCAAACCTAAAGAAGCAGAATCTCCGACTCTGCTTGAAGCAGCACAATTGGCAAAAGAATTGGGTATCGAAGATTTTTGGGCTGAAGGAGATAGTCAAAAAATAATTGATTTTGCAAAGGAAAACATTACTCCTGAAGCTTTAAGGATTGTCGAGACCTGTGTCAACTTTTAGGGTTTTTTATTAACTTAGAAATGATAATAGGATAGCAGATGCTCTGGCAAATAAGACAAGGAAACAAGTTTTACATCATGAACAATGGAGTTCTTGCTTTCTTTGAAAATCTATTTCTTTTGTTAGTAGAAGATTAACTTCAGCAAGCTCCTTCTCTTTGAATGCAATTTCTTTTACTCATATTCCAGTCTGTTGGAAGATACTCATATTCCAGTCTGTTGGAAGATACTCAGGGGCAACCAACAGACTGACTAGCCTCTTGTAATCTTTTTGGGTGCTTATAATACGTCTAATTCACAAACAAACAAAAAATGACCACAAATTCCATCAAGAGAAAAATGACAGAGATTACGAACTACAGAAATTAACAACAGAAACAGCACGATCAAAAAATAACAAAGAAGCATTCTGTAAGTTCAAACTGAAAGCACCAATTCAAAAATAACAAAGCAGCATGTTTTAAGTTCAAACTGCAAGCACTAATTCAAAATAGCAATTAATACAGGTAACATATAGATGTTCAACGAAAATGCAACTAAACCAAATATATCAGTTAACTAGAACAGAGAATCCAATGCAAAGTAAATTACTAAGAGCCAGAGACTCTTTTGCACCCTGAACTTAAGAAGAACCAAATAACATCCGTACACTGAACATAATAGTGTAATAAAAACCCTTGTTGTTTTTCTCCTCCAACATCCTCTTGGGTGGTCTACTGATTCAACGCCCGCATTCCTTGAAAAATAGAACTACAGCTTCTGACATCCAATGTTACCAAGCCAGCATAAGTACATTTTCTGTAACTATCCATGAAAAATACCTCACGAAATCACCTTATTGTGCTCCCTTACCTGATGTAAAGAAACAAAGCACCAGTTACCAACTAAGAACATGAGAAAGCTTAAATAAATGAAGGTAACAAACATATAAACAAAGGAGAATATAACCCTACAAACCTGAATTATTTCTCTTCATTTAGCGCATTTAGGGAGCGAAGCGGACTTGCAGCGAGCGCAGGGCTGCGTGCTGCTGCATCCAGTGCAAGCACTCGTCTCTCCTCTTGCACTGGCATTTGAAGATTGGTTGATTGATTGCTAGTCAGAATCTTCATTAATTTCTTCATCAGACACCTCATCGAATGTCCTCATGTCAAGCTGGTAGCGGAGAATTCCACCGATCCCCCCCAAAGCCTCTGCAGAACTGGGAACCTTCTTGAGATTTGTTGGTAACAAATTCAAGAGCACAACCAAACTGCTTGTACTCGTTTGCAGACCATTCGAGGAGAGGTTGTTTCTCCTGAACTTCCAATTCTGCATTATTGGCGAGATCACGGAAGTTGCTTTGATCATTCTCTTGTTCTTTATTGAAATGCTGGATCATAGTCTCACCAGTAACACTGTTCTTAAGAACATACCTGTTGATATCCAAGTTTTCCCACACAATTAGAGTCTCAACAGCACCCATTTCTAATGCCTTCAGTGTATCCTCAACACCAAAGACATACTTCCCTGTGTCCTGGCTAATCTCCACAAAGTATTTACCAATCAAACGCTTCTCTTGGACAAACTTCACGTTGGCAAGAATTTCTGAAGAGAGTTCAATCGCCTGATTGAAGCCATTTTCACCACCATAAGAAACATCCACAATATTCAAAATTTTAGCCTGTAAACGTGGATCAAACATATCAGATTGACTCAATTCTGTCTTAAAATCAGCAGACCCAGCGAGAATTAACCCTGACACATTTGGCTGACTGGTTGCAGGATTTATGTAAAATTGTGTAGCCAACTCAGCTGTCTTCCTCACGTAGTTATGGCGTTTCTCCATTCGAAGACGAGCGAAACGAAGAGCAGATTGTCCTCCTCTCCCGTGCTTCTTTGGGAGATCAACAGTGAACTTATGAAGAATTTCACGTGTGTTTCCGCTTAATGTACCAAAAAGGGTTCCGTTACCATCCATCACAATAAAACCAAATTTATCATCCGACTCCAATAGTTCATTTAGAGCCTCGGTGTGGAACTTGTTGTCACAGAGATACAACGACGCATTAATGGGCTTGAAAGGTTCAAAGTCAATGGTCACCTTCTTCTCTTTCCCATCATCAGTCACAATGGTTCCAGTATATAGAACCAAACCATTGGGAGGAACCTTATTGTAAAGCTTCAACCTCTGTTGAGCTGAAGTAATGGCTCCCAGCACGGACTGACGGTTAACCCTACTTTTAATGTTTGAAGCAGTACCAAATTCATCGCCCAGCATCTTAGTAACTCGAGCTACCTGATCACGTGGAGGCATGATAAGAGAAATCATGCTGGTGCCATTGCCTCTCGCAGCCTCCAGTGCCTTAATCAACTTCTTGATCTTCCAGATCTCAATGTTCTTATCAGTTTCGTGAGAGTCCGACATTGTAGCAGCAGTGACACAGACACACAAGTATAAAGAGTATCCTAACCTGCGAACAACACATAAAAATCAGCACAGACGAACAATACAAAGAGGAGCTTAACCAAGAAATATAACTGAACATACACTAATGAATATACAATAATTCACAATAATAGATGTGAAAAAGACAAATAACCATAACCACATCAGTAAAATATATCATGGAGCTTAAAAGAAAACTCTGACCGTACAAGTAAAAGTTTGTTAACTAAATCACGATCGATCTGAACTGTAATTGGTTGCACAAGATGGCTGGATCAACTAACGAAACCGATTATGATAAAACAACAGAATCCTCAGTAGTCCTCTAATTATTTGTTAATACTTGCTGAAAGAGAAACTAAAAGAACGCTATTAGCTACTCATCTACTCTAACAACCTAAACACCGTGGCCTATTTCCTTATATAGGATGCCAAAGAGATGAATACTCTAACCTTATTTACCTATAACATCCCAATTCCTCTTATCAAGATGCCTAATAACCATTAAAACCAGAAACAACAAATCACTATTCTAACAAATACTCATATACAGAAAAAGGAAGCACAATATGAAACTATTTCACAGATAACAAATCCACATCCACATGCTTACACAAAACAATATCCACTACAAATCCAGTTTCTTATAATAGATTAAAGTATCAAACACGGGTCTATCTTGATCTTAAAGAATCGAGAGGAAAAAACATCGTCGAAATCAAAATTGACAAAATTACCTAAAATTCCCAGCCCATAAACAAACAATTCCACATCACTAAACAACTATGGATTTGCGCAAAAACATGAATGAATTGTACAATTCTACCTCTCTGGTTAGTTTGTTCTGCTTCTTAGGGTTCCTCCTCTGGAGATAACTTCGTAGCAGTGGAGCCTCAGAGCGAACGAGCGAGAGAGAAAATAATCTCTCTCCTGTTTTATATATATGGGGAGGAGATAGATTTGGTTCCGGTTTTCCTTTTCTCTTTGTTTATTAGGGTTTCCTTATAGAGATACAAGAATTTTTCGAGAATTTTGAAGGAGTAAAACTCTTTTTTTTTATTAGCGTAATTATCAAGTAAAATTGTCAGAAGCTGCCATCTGTGCACTAATGGACCGTGGGAGATTAAGTTTTCGATGTAGCTGGCGGTCAGAGATTCAGTTTCTCATTATATTTTTTATGATATAAGGGACAAATTTTGAACTAAGAAACATCTCGCACAGAGGAGTATCATCAATTCAATTTAATGGTGTAAATCTCTAGCCTAAAAAGAATTATATATATGTTTACGAATTACTAAACCACATAATTGGTATATAATCTCTTAATTTTTTATTATTTACTTTCGGTTTTAAAACCGTGTAATGTGAGTTCCGAATATAGAAAGAAAGATTTTGCGGGAGTCTCTTCAAATCCTCACGAATGATAAAATTGGATTGTTGGTTTCTCGGTATTGGACGATCAATGATACTATGAACTTCATCGTCTTTTTGAGTTCTTGATGTCCCAGCACCAGCAGCCGTTGTGAGGTTAGTTCTGGCATATTCTGTCAGGCGATGGCGCTGCTCCGAAGAGAGTTGCTCTATTGGGGTCTTAAGACAGGTGAGTACCTCTTTCTGAGTGGTAGTCACGTCTTTTTGCGTTCTGCTAGAACCTCCTGCATTTTGATCAGATCAACTATGTTGCGCGGAGTTTGGGTGTTCCTGGCGTTTTCAACAGTCGTGTCACCAGGTGAAGATGTGGTCGTGGCGTCAGTAGCAACATTGGTGTGAATAGGGTTGGTTGCAGTAGGGGTAGTTTCAGAGCCGCCACCACCAGCATTACTGGAGTTGGGATTAGGAGTAGTAATTTCTCATGACCTAAGATCCACCATTTTGAATGATTAAAAGAGTACTTTCAGTAGATTCGAGAGATAAAAATCGAACAAGACGATCATAAAGCTCACGTTCTGCTTTGGTCACAAAGGTGGAGATGATGGGTTGATCTTAGGGGAGGGAAGCAAAGAAGATTGAGAAATTATTGTGTGATAAAAATGGTAGTGTGTAGTTTTAAGAACGGATTATCTTTGGAATAGATCTTCGTTCCGTCTTAAAAAATCCTTATTTCGAATAGATGAGGCCATCTATTTATAGTTTTATAGGAAACAGATTGATTTTCCATAAGTGGTGGAAGTTATGAAAATGTGGAGAAGTGATGATCGTGAAGATTGTCGTAGAGTCATGTCCGTTAAGTAAGGAGGACTTGTATGACCACTACTCATAATACTCTCAACTACTATGTAACTATCTCACTACTTATTACCTTCTTGTTCATGTATGATATCGTCGATCGCCAGAAAAATACCCCAATGAGAATCTCCCCCATGTGTTGTATTTGATATCTCGTAGAAAATAGTGGAGCTTCTTGTTCATGTATGTGTTGCCACAATGCACGTTATCGTAGACCGCCAGACCAATACCCCAATGAGAATCCTCCATGTGTTGTATTTGACATCTTGTAGAAAATAGTGGAGTCTTGGACTACCACTATTTTGATTAGGTCAAGTCAATAACTTGCTAAGATAATGAGGCAAGTTTCTCAGTTCACTAAGTTGTTGTTTTAGTAGACTAACCAGTGTTGAGTCTTTTAACAGTCATGTACTAGCTTAAAAGTAATATGACATAATTTTAGTGGCCATGTGTTAGCTTGGAAGTAGCATGGATTAAAGTTGGAAGTGTTTGAAGCCAAGATTAAGCAAAATTTCCAAGGATCGGTCGTGGTGTACTCAATAACCGTGCAAAAGGCTTGGCAAATACCCATAAAAAGCTGGCGCTGGCATTAAACCAACATCAAAGTAGTGACGCGTCCTGGAGGGGATGGCGCTATCTCAGGATGTTGAGTAATGCATCCCTAAGATAACGCATAAGTAGTAACGCATCCTTAAGCGTGACGCTAGAATGACATATATTCTTAAGGACATGACGTCAAATTTTGATATGTTCTTTGCGAACATGGCATTAAGCTAGAATGCGTCTCCGAAGATCATACATTAGTTATTTTCATAGTATATAGATGTTATTTGAACATCATTGCGCATTTAAGACAAGTTCAAGGAATTTAACTATTGAGACTGGTTCGATATGGCATAAATATTGTAAATATTAGAGAGACTATGGGATTAATATAAAATACATGTAGTTATTTGTAAAGATTGTATCCTTAATTCTCTTGCGGAATATAAATAGAAATGCAGTATTTCATATTTTGATATAAAGTCCGAAATATGTGCGGAAATTTTATGTTTTTACAACTTGGTATATGGCGATTTTACAATTCTAGCCCTCGTCAAAAATCCACCATCTAAAATTGATCTCTGCTTGATCTAGCAATCTCATCAGACCTATGTCGACCAATCCAACAAGATCATCCAAACATCGTTGCTGCCTCAGCTGACACTATGATATGCTACAACTACCAATGTCAATACCAGTCAGACTCTTTACGTTTATGATATATTAAGCATCATTGCTTGTCTTAGCATATATTTTATGATTCATTGATGCAACGGAAAACCGACTTTGTTTTATCGCAAGTGCACAATGTCGAAAGATGTAGACAATAGCAAATACGGTTCGTTCCCACGAGGAGTGAGTATCACTTATACTAATTAATTTAAGTAAAATTCGAGTTTAAAGATGCTTCAAAAAATATTTGTTAGGAATTAAACTAATGAATGAATTAAAACTATTTAACGAAGATTGAAATCAATAATAGAAAAGCTTTGTGATTCTAGTTAGTATTTTGGAAGACTTTACTAATTATTCTCGAGTTTAAGGTTTCGGGAATCCATTGTAGGTTAGGGTTTACTTGCGTTCATCACAAAGGGTATCGATTTTACTAGTGCAAAATAACAAATCTAGCTACTAATACACGAAAAATATTTCGTTTAAGAATCGTAGAAAAGAATTTTCAAAAACAATTGTTTGTTCTCAACATAAGGTAGAATTTCAAAGTACTAGGTATACGTGGTACAAATAGTCAAAAAATATTCATAAACCGATTATCACAAAAGGGTCAACGAGTTCTTCTACTAATCAAACAATGACTATGCGTGATATAGAACATGAGAAATCATTGAGAAAGTAAAACACTGAAAGAGAAACAAAACATTAATATGAAGTTTTAATAGTTGAAAACCTTAGTTTTAAAAAACAAATAAATCTATCTCTACAAATTCATCCTTTCACCCTAACAAAAAGATTTAGTTAGACATGTCTTTCTTAAAAATTATTAAAATTGATTAAAAAAATAATAAATAAAATCGAAAACGGAAACGAATAATGACTAAATCCTTGTTCTCATGTAGGCCCACGGCTTCTCTAATTTCTAAGCGTCGAAAGAGTATTCTCTGGCCAGCGTCCCAAAAGTATTCTTCCTTTTTTCTTGTGTCTGAGGTTTTCTTAAAAATTATTAAAATTGATTAAGAAAATAATAAATAAA
>JAJJMC010027962.1:6106833-6121557 GCA_023531435.1 Papaver californicum | reverse complement strand
TATATATATATATATATATATATATATATATATATATATATATATATTTATATATATATAAACTTCTTCTACATTTATGTGAACTAATCAACATCTTTAAACCCTAACTCCTTCAGGCCATTGTTATTTCACTTTAATTGCTCCAGAACATCCTCCTTTCTACCAGTTTCCACATCCAGGTAAGTTAGGGTTTCAGACCAATTTTTTTTTTTTAATTCTATTTTATGTGAACTGTTCTCGTGAAATAAAAAATAATTTCTTTTGTCGTAAGTAATAACTCATGTTTTTCTTGATGTTGGTAGTATTGCTTGTTTCTTGTGAGGGCGAGCTTAGTCTAGCTATTGCCTCTACTTCGCCTGCGAAGCTATTAAAGACTCAACATCAACCAGTAGCTAGTATTAACATCAGGTATGTATGCTTTTAATTCTCTTTACGCCCTATTATTTTGTTGAAACAGAGAAGGGCAACTATTAGAGACATCATAGCTTTGAATCATACATTTTATATTTCTGCTACTGTATATAAAATCGTCACTTCTACTTTCTGATCTTCTTATACAGTTGAAATAAGTAGAAGCATTCTTGTTAATTCTGTTGAGATGGTTATTGATGATAATGATGATTTTGTCTCTATTAATGGAGAAAATAATATCAGAGATATGCCAATGACTCTTCATGTTATCTTATGCTCCTTCTAAAGTCCATCATAGTCATGTTATGTGTGTCCTTGCAAATTTGGACACTATTGCATACCCCCAATTAGTTGTTCCTGAACATATGATGCGGTTCTGTCTTCAGAAGAGAAAATATGTTGCTTCATCTATTGACTTTAAAATTTACGAGTCCCCTTTACACGGTTGGGGCAGGTGGCAGAGGAATATTCTTGATAAAGATCACGTTGTGGCTTTATTGAAGAACTCATTGGATCAAGAAGGATATGCTGGGTATGATTACTCTTCTCTCACAATGGTGAATTAAAATTTATGCTTTTATATGCAAATGGGGAGAGTTGACAATCACTCTAGAGGACGTGGCTATCTTGCTGCATCTTCCAATCTCAGGAAATATTGATCTTTATTTGAATGCAAGGGAAGATCGATTACGTTTGACATCAATAGAGAAGATATAAGAGTTTGACGTGAAGTTTAATACAGAAAAATGTTTTTATGTTTGGTGGTACACTCAGTGGTAGCCGAAGAAAGCGAAATCAGGTCAGGTTTTAGATGACACATTGCCCGTTGCTGCATTTTTATGCATGTAGCTAACGAGAGAAATATTTGATGATGGTTCTAGCATTAAGATGAAGTCGATAGTGGTTCCTTTTTCCATTAAGCTAGCAAAAGGTGTGGCTTTTCCTATAGATAGTTTATTCCTTGGTTTTTTATACTCCCATATTGACTCTCTAGTGTCAGGTATGCGTGTCTCCAATGGTTTTATGAAAATAGAGACATTCGTACACATTACTTTCCTTCATAGTTTTGGGAACACTATATTGGTTATACTCCTGACCCTTATGATACATTTGTTGATGATGAAGATGCGGCGAGAATATTCTGTTGGTCACCCAAACGTCCAAGGCCTGGTAAGGAACTTATTACATTTTTAGACAACATGTCATCAATAAATTTACGTCCTTGGGCACCACTCCATCGTGTAGCTTAGTTAAATACTTTTGCTGCTTGCCCTGGCATTTTTTTATCGTCTGGTGGTCATACTGTTGATGATAGGGAAATTAATTTTATGCTGAGCTGCACACCTGGTTACTTTTTTTTTCAATATTTATGGGGTTTTACAGGATATAATCTTATAATATCGGTAGGGATGCTCGTCAGATGGGGTTCGACCAGGAGTCCCTTCTTTTCATATTGCTCCTCCTTCTGTGGATGAATTGGGTCTTACTTTAGATCAGATCTCTCGTACAGAAAGGAAGAGTTGTCGACCATGGTACAAGAAATATTAGAAAAGTGAGCACGATTGTTTCCTTGAATTCATCGATTCGTTTTGACAGAGCCACATGACTCTTCTTCTGCTATTGACTTGACGAATCATCCTAAGTTGAAAACCGTTCTTGCTAGTAAATGTGTGGCTATTTGTGAGCCAACTCGAGTAAGTATCCATAATCATGTCTATTCTTGTCATTCATATGTGTATATGTATTACTATCTTCATGTCTATTATTGACTAGAGAGGACGCCAGGTGAAGCCTCGAAATAGAAAGAACAGTGTAAAACATTGTGACAGTCCCCAAGCGGTAGAGATTAGATCAAAGAGGAGTGCTGGTGGAATCCATATTGGCACTGCTGATGCTCCCCTTACAAGAGTATGAATCTTTAACTTTATGGATTACTATGACCAAATTATCCCACTTGAATGATTATGTTATATTTCAGAGTTCGTCTTCTGTTAGAGGGTTTTCAACACCTTTACCCGGGCAATTGAATCCATTTTATAGAGTAGAAGCAGAAACAAAGACCGAAACTAGTGATTTTGAAGTGAGTGGCTTACGATGTATTACTTTTACATCTTGAATGAACATATCTAGCAACGATGATAATTATTTTTTCGTTATCGTTTCAGAAGGAAAACTCATCTCATAATGAATACAATGATGGTTCCAAATCTCCTTCATAAGGTGATGAAAATAGTCATCCCGCTTCAGAAGAAGAGGAGAGTAATAGCCCAGAGCATGATCTTGATGTTTCAAATAGCTCAGAACATGGCCGAGTAAGCATGGATCTTGTATTCGCCTTATAATGTCTTCACTGAAAACGTTGTAAAATCCTCATACGGTGTCCGTTTTCGATGATCTACCCCAAATTTTTGATGCTCAGGAAACCGACTATCTCCTTAGACGGAAGAATTTGAGTTTTGAGGTCGTTCAGGGCCTCAGAAAGACGAAACAGTAAAAAATCAGGAAAAATTCAGGAACTTTTTAGATGTGAGATAGTTGAATGTTTTGATCATATCTCTTAGATCGTTTGTCCAATTGATGTTATTTTTTAGTATGTTATAGAGGACATTCATACAAAGAGTTTGGTATATAACTCATCCATATATTCATTACCAACTTCTCCCATCTCGCGACTTTATACAGGGTAGTATAGAATTGCTTTTGACAAACTTGATGTAAAAACGAACTTTTAGTCCTCTCAGCCATTTGCTTGTGTCTTGAACATCTAATGAAGGATATTCATGCTATTAGCTTAGTTATATTCTGAAAATTTAGTTGGTGCTTGAATTTCATGTTTGTTATCAATTGATTTAATGAGGTGATGTTACAGGGCAAGAGTAAAAAGGAAGGTGGTAACAGTGTAGAGATGGTGATTGTGGACCAAGTTGACAAAACCATTATTCCCTCATCTCAAAGTCATGAAGAAGTCTTCTCTGACATGAAAAATCAAAAGGAAGGTGCTACATAGATCAAAAAGGCCCTATTAGTCTCTCAATACCCTGGTGCAGGCCTTATCTTTCATCCTCCACTCAGTGTGCCTCTTCCAAAACACGTGCTCATTGGTGACTTCGACGTTCCAATAAAGTATGCTGAATTATATACTCAAATATGACAGAAGTATGGTCACATTTCCACAACCAGGAAGTATGAAGACCCTATCTTTCTAGCCCTTCGTGTGAGTGAAATATTTCCTTTCCTGCATGAGATGTGCACTATGGCTAATGCTATTATCACTAAGTAGATTTTCGGGAGCTGGATGTATCATCTGGAGGCATGTGACCGACTCGAATTCAACACAACTTGGTTTATCCATAGAATTGATGCTGTCAAGCAGTCACAAGTTGCAGCAGGTGTGATCCCTTCTTATGATCTCATCAAGCAAGGGGAGGCATAAGTTGAAAGATTGAGTCAAGAGTTAGAGTTGAAAAATGATGCTCTCCAAGATATGAAAGAGGCCTTCTCTACGAAGGATATACCATTGTTAGTTAATTTCCCTTAGGCTTTATTTAGCATTCAACACTTTTATCTTTCTTCATATTTTAGAGATGGTAGACTTGTTTGATTTTGGTTTTTGCCTTTTTTTAGATTATTAGAGATTTTTGAATTAATGAAATCGAGAATTTGATTACTGAATGCAGGATGAATAAATAAATTAACAAAAATCCATGAATACTTCAAGCATCGAGTGCCTTAAACGTTAAATGCCTTAAAAACCATATTATTATTTATTTTGTATTGTTGTTTCCACTAATTTGCCATCTGCAGCAACCAATTTGTAGTACCCGCGAATGATAACATTAATAATCTTGAATATTTCTTCCAAGTTAAAGCTTATTACGGAGTATCACGCATTTGAGAAATGGAGAAGCTCACACATGCGCTCCATCGGGGATTAAACTACTTGATTGGTAGACATAATGAAATTCCTGATAGGAAGAGAGTTCCTGCGTATACCTTCAGTCCCCAAATCCAATTCTCCTGACTCAATCTTCTCTTTGAAGATTTGCTTCAGGCCATTGCAATCATTCATATAGTGATTAACAAATATGTGAAAACGATAAAAGTTAGGGTTCATCATCTCTTGTACTGTTGGTGAACGTCGAATAAGAGGTAGGTCAATTGTACCATCCTGTATTCAAATTTCCAAAAGTTTAATTACTTATTTGATTGAAAATGGGAAGTATGGGGTAGATGGTGATTCTATTGGCTGTTATAGTTGACATTGAACCGGTTATGGAGCGGCAGTTGTTTGGATGACTCTCCGAGATGGTCGAACTGCTGGCGGGATTGGAGTTGGAACCGGTGTTGGTGTCGTACACTCAAGTCGTTGGTCTGGCATTGTGGTTTTCCTTTTTCCTCTTTAAGTTACAGTGTTTACAGATGGTTGAATGTTATACTACTTATGGGCATGACGCTGACGGGTGCGAGTTTCATGTGCTTCTACATTTTCGACCAGTCTTGTCCTTTCCAACAAGGCAGGCACAATTGTAGCTTAGCAACTTCTGATAAGGTCTGGGAACATAAATATTTCAAAAGGGATTTGTAAGACTAGCTTGATGAGTCTAGCAAGACTAACTTAAAATAAAATATGCGTTTATTTTATTTTATTTTATTTATGAGGAACAATGTGAGTTCGAATAAGTCTATTAACATTGACGTGTTTTGTAGAAAAATAAGTGTATCATGCTGAACATAAAAAATATATAAGGCCACTCATGAGAATATATGTGAGTGAGGATTAGTATGACCTTTGATAGACAAGGAAAGGCATGGAGACTTGGATGAACAAGTTAGGATTTGGAAATTTGGATGTATGAAGAAAGATTGGACAAACGAGCATTGCTAGCATGGACGAACAATCTTTTTCCATGGATCTAAGAAGGACTAGCATTAGGAGCATAACTAAGGCGGACAAGCATTAGGAGTTGACTAAAGCAAACGAGCTTAGTAAGGCTGTCATTTTAAAAATAAATTAAAAAACGTCAAACCTTTAGTATCTTTTAAAATACAAATGAAAATTTTATAAAATTTATATATCTGGAAAACCTTTTAATTTTCTACCTATTGATAGAAAATAAGGATATTAAATTTTTATTTAAACAAAATTTTTCATTGGTTTTAAATTTTGTGTTGTTAAATGAGTTCAATGCAAGCATGTGCATCACTCATGTGTTCTCCCTCCATTCCACTTTAGATGAAGGTTTTGGAGTTTTCACGCAAATTAAGGAAATGAAATAGATCATTTTTTTTCCAGATTTACCCTTAATAATACCTCCCTAAAACATTTAAGCCTCCTAGATTTTAGTTTCTAGATTATAAATTTGAGAATATATAATGGAGTATTTAAAAACCATAGTGGAGTATTTAGGAAAGCCATTTAAATAGTTGAACCTATACAATTTTCTATATCTGTGTATGATTTTAAAGCATGATCATACCAGGAAAAATTTATAAAAAAGGTGAAAACCTTCGTCTATTTTGGAACATAAAAAAAACCCCTCATATAAAGTGGAAAGTAGAGAGTATAATAGATAAGAAGGTCTAGTTCAAGGAGTCGGATGTTAGTTAAACACTTATTAGGTTTAGCACTTTAAATTTTTAGAAGATATTTTTCAATCAATTTTTTTTTCTTAGAAGATATTTTGGGAAATGAATAAAACAATCATGACTCTTAGCGATTCGAACTGACTTGAACGAGTTAAAATTGCACGATTTAAATGCAAATTTATTCATGCATTGATGCACACGACCAGATCCCAAAATAATTACGATTCCCGAAAAAGATGGAGAAGGTTCGGAGTATAGTTTTTAGACTCGTACGAGTCATGTCACCCATTTACAAATCGAGTCACTCCGTAATTGTGATTTACAAATGAGTCATATCGTAATTGTAAATCGAATTTAGATAGACTCATAAAGATTCTGTTTATTAGATATGATTCATACATTTTTGAATTGCTAACCGGTCAAACAAATGTGTACTCTAGTGAAAATTAATTGTTAAAGACAAAAACAACTACGAGGATTCGATCCCAAAACCAATAGCTTACACGTCTAACCACTAAACTACCACTTTGTATTATCTTGTTTGGGTTAATATGTACATCCTTTGTATATAATATAGTTAAATCATAAAATTTTCTTTAACTTAGCTAAATTAGTAGGATACTATATTTACACTCGGCATATAAAACTTATCATAAATCTTCTATTCACTATTTAACATACAATTCGAATCTCAAAATAAAAAACAAGTCACATCACGATTTACCTTTTTATAACTTTGGTCGGGGAGCATTAACAGTTGGTTTATCACCGGAGTAAGAGATACCCATATTTAAAAAAAGGGAAAGGAAAAGCGCAAGGAAAACTTTGAGAAATCTTTACTTTGATCAAATTTGCTAAACTCTTTTACTTTGAATGAGGATCTTCACTGCGTAACCCTTTCCATCTAATCATGAAACTTCTTGTTATAATTTTTAAAACTTTCTTTTTTGATCGGCAAAATACTTAAACTTATGCTAAGTACACTCTGATTAAATGGAATTGGGGGTAAATGACTTGTGAAAAATGTTAAGCACGCTTTCAGCCGTATAACATCCGTAGTGGATTGTTGCCACCCACATTGTACAGTGAAAAGTAGAAACTCACTGCTTGCGAAAAGGACTATTATTGCTCGGAATTTTTTCATGAATTTCGTTTAAATTCAAAGGGAATTAGTATCATATTGTACGTGATTATTGGGTGGGAAACACAAATCAATATAAAGACAAATAAAGCAAAAGAAAATCCTTTCCGATTGAATCCCTACAAAATACTTAACAAGGCTAGCAAAACCTTGCATTTCGCCGGCCCTGAGGCAAAGCTAGCAAAACCTTGTATTTCGTAGCTCGACCAAGGGGCAACAAAACATATTTTTTTCAAAGGAGATTTTCAGATATAAAATAAATATTAGTCTAAAATGTAATTCTATGATAAATAGTTTATGATAATTGGAGTTACTTTAGTATGATCAAGGAGTTATTTTAATGGTTTGACGATAAATATCTAAAAAGAAACAAAAGAAAACAACAAAAAAAATAAACCTAGAAACAATTTTTTTTTACATCATTGTCTCTCGCCAACGCTCTTTCTTCCTTCCTTTTCCTTTGTGCCTTCAGTTCCCTGCACTTAATAGCCACCACTCTTACACTTAAGAAAAAAATAATTTTATGAGTATGATTTATTTTTTATTTAATTTTTTGATTTATTATTCGTAATCCCAAATTGTATTTTAGAAAAAAACTTCAAAACTCAGTAATTTAATCAAATTTATGTTTTCCTATGTTCTCGGATGAATATCACAAAAATCGTACATATATATCACAGTTAAATGATCCCATAAATTTATTTATTATAGAGATAATAATTTAAGGCTATTTTTTTCTTTAATGTTTTTGTTTGTTGGACATTTTTTTTACTTGTTGTGTACTCATTGCATGTATTTAATCCATTGTAGATATTGGTCGGAAAAGAAAACAATCTTCTCGATTATCAAAATAGAAAATGAAAAGAGCAGAAACTAAAATCTATTAAAGTCTTTTTGCAGGTTCTTTCAGAAGTTTTTAGTTTGGCTTCGGAATCAACTAAAGTTGAGAAAGAGGACAATGAGAATGAAGCTTTTTCAACCATAGTTTGCTTGATATATATACATGTCGAAGAATTTGATATTCTTATGGAAACTTTGTCAACTCGAAATATGTATGCACAAACTTAAATATGCCAGGAAATGATGCTAACACAGTTTTACAACTTATAAACCACGGTAACCACCTTATGCTCTTGATTATAGTTCCTTTTATGAAAAAGGACAACATCTTTTGAATCTGCATTGGGACAGTAAAATCTTAAGACCGACCCTAAATTTAGCAGATTTAACAGTTAGAAGTATTAACAGTTGGTTTATCACCGAATAGGAGACACCCACGTTTAAAACAAAGAGAGGGAAGTAAAAATGTAAAAAAAAGCTTAAGAATATAAAATTGAGCGAACCATTTTTATACAAAGATTTTGAAATTGTAACTGAATTAACAATGGGGGAACCCACAACAAGAAAAATAATTTCTAGAGTTTTTGTATAGGTTGAACAAGAAAAATAATTTCTAGAGTTTTTGTATAGGTTGAGCTTGTTACGCAAGCAAATGACAGCTCAGAGGTTTCAATTTGGCAATGACCGCGGCAACGGCAACGGCAACATGAAAATCTGTATTGGTCCAAGCCAAACCAAGGATATTGTTTAGATTCTGTACCAAGTATGCACTTTTCCAGGCTTCCAGTAGAGTAGACCCATGTGCCATATAACATGTTCTGTCATGTTAGTTCCCTATTTAATTTCCGTATAACCAGCCAAGATTAAAAATAATGGTGCCAACACAAGTCAATCATTGAATCATATTCTATTCAGTTCAACTAAATTCAATTTCAAGCGCGTTTGAAAAAGCGGAAGATAAATAGTTTGATGCGGAAGGAGCAGAATACTTTATACCAGACCTTATCTATTTGTCTCTACGAAGTAAAAGGGCGGTCCAAAAACAAAAATATTAAACGTAAGATAAAAATTTTAACACAAAAAACAAAATAAGAAAATACGAAACATAATGTAGCACCTATCCAGACTTCATATCATGCCCTTCTTTTATCCCATTTTTTTAGTAGTGTCGAAAAGAAGAAGAGAGCTTGTAGTAACCCGCGTGCAATGCAACCAATTATGACGTACATTTAGGCTTGCAATTGATGACGGTGAGATTAATTGTTTCTCAGGTGGCGTGTAAGTCAATTTCTATAATAATTTGCAAAATAATCCTAGTGCGTCTTTCATTGAGAAAGCCTAACTAAAAGTCGTTGATCGTGAGCCATTACGTCATCAACATGCGTGTGATATGGCTGTGTCAATCGAAAAGGGTAACGGCAATGGCATTTTAGAATAAATTTATTTTTTGCCAGATTATACCTTTGAGATCTCATTTCTTTTCGGTTTATAGCTTTTTTTTTTTTTTGAAGCATCAAGGAGTACATACTGAGAGGACCGTAAATTCATTAGTAATGAGGAAAGGAAAAAAAATCACATGTAACAAGCGTAACATCATCTTCGCGAGAGTAGACGAAACTAACCCGGCATTAACGTAATGATTGGTTTGTGCTTTGGCTGAACAGAAATTAGGTTCCACATATCATTTCGTATATGATCTGTTTCCCACTACACCGGCTCTGTTGCAACTTGCACCCAAGTCCCCTTCGAAAACCAATTTTTTTTTTGTCTAAGCATTACTTTGACGGTCAACAATCCAATGCCACCAAAATGATAAAACAAATAGATAAATAAAGTCCGGCGGCTCATCTGACAACCTACCTTCCATGTCATTCCAATACATTTGACTGTAGGGTCACGCAAAAAGAAACAATTTTCATCAGCTATCGTGACATGTGTCGTCAAGGAGTGAAGCTCACAACTATACAACTGGAGCAGTGATTCTGTTAGAAAACACGTGGCAGTTTTCTTGGAAGGCAAGTCTTACACATAAAAAAGAATCGTATCTGTATAACAAGTTCACGCATATCCTGCTTTTCTGGACTTTCATTTTCTCGCTCTCTCTTAAAACACCAAACAAAAAGAGAGCGAAATTTTGTTTCAATTTTCAGATCTACAGAATATTTTTGATTGAAGAAATCAGAAATGAGGATTTTATCATTCTACGAACGAGCTTTTCGTGCTTTCAAAGATTATCCTTCTCTATCTAAAATCCTTGTTGTTGCCATCGTCGGGTAATCATTTTTCTCTGACTTTTTCAACATTGTTTTGGTTCATTTTTGTGTTGTATTTGTTGATTTTGTTTGATTCATATCGTTTTTGAGTTTTGATTGAGTTTGTTTGAATTTTTTTTTTTTTTTATAATTTTATAATTTTGAGTAATTTTTGTTGGAATGTTAAGTTCTAAATTAGATCGAGGAGTTCTGTTATTATAGCTATGACATGAAAATAGAGTGTTACCTTTGTTTGATTTCAGGTTATGGATAAAGAATTTGGTGAACAGTAAGGATATTCATGGTTTTATTTGTTTATTATGCATATAATTTTGAGTGATTTCATGCTTATTAGGTTTGATGCAGACTTGAATTATAATTGTTGGTAACCTGATTGCTATGTTGGAATCTAGTGATTTGAGTGTGACAAGGACAACAAGTATTTCTGATTTATGGATAGATTTTGAAAAATGTACAGTTGCACTAATTACCGGCTGTAAGAAAATTGGTAATATTTTGTACTGACGGAAGAGTAAAGTTGGTTTGAGCTTTTCTAATGAGTAGTATTTTTAGGCATAAGTAGATCCCGTTTGCTGGGAAGTTTGCCTATTGTGAATGAATTGAATAACTATCTAATATTCTTTATTATTTTGGTTGTACACCAAACTCTGTTCTGTTTACCGTTATTACTAGCTTTAGGAAATTTGTGAGGGACAGAGGATGAAATATACTATTCATCTCATCCACCGTCTTGAACGTAGTTCTGTTTGATTCTTACCTGTCCGTACTCTCTTAACTTTTTAGCTGTGTTTCAATGTAGGATTTGCATTGCAATGTTGTGTGGTCATTGGGATTTGTATGCCACTGGCACACTTAATGCTTCTATAGGGATCTTGAAATGAATTTTGTTTTTGGTTTTTCATTACTGAATTCGTTCATTAATGATCTGTGACGAGGAGGGAGTTATATCATCTGCTTACAAGATCTTGCATACTCTTGCACATAGTCTGCATGTCTTGTTTCCTTATGCTTATGTTTAATGTTGAAGTTATATTCTTATTTCCTATCCATCTTATTTTCGTTTATGTACTGTCTGTGTTCGTTAACTGCAGTGGTGGGGGTCTTGTGGCATATTCTGATGCGAAACCACACAATGCTGTCAATGTGGTCGAATCTTCTCCAACTGCTGCCAATAAAAAGAGGGTTGTGGTGCTTGGCACCGGGTGGGCTGGCACAAGTTTCTTGAAGAATTTGGATAGTGCAACATATGATGTTCATGTGATTTCACCTCGTAACTATTTTGCATTTACTCCATTGTTACCAAGTGTCACGTGTGGGACAGTAGAAGCACGTAGTGTTGTTGAACCAATACGCAACATCATTAGGAAGGTTAATCCCCTGAACTTCTCGACTGTGGATTATTAAGTTCTTGTTTGTTTGTGGACCAATTTCTATTTACTTGCTGAGTAAGCTCTCTCATTGTTTTCTTTTTGTTTGCCAGAAAGACGGAGACTATAGCTTTTGGGAAGCTGAATGTTTCAAGATTGATGGAAAGAACAAGAAAGTTCATTGCAGACCTGTTCAGCATGAGTCTCTTGAAGGGAAAGAGGAGTTTATTGTTGATTATGACTACTTGGTGGTCGCCATGGGAGCCCGTTCAAATACGTTCAATACACCCGGTGTTGAGGAGAATTGTCATTTCTTAAAGGTAAATTCTATTAGCTAGTAGCTATCTTATATATTTGCTAGCTTCATGTAAATCTAATTAACAATAGGGTTTCCAAAAGGTGTCTGATCTATTACCTTGATCTTGATGTTGTTATACGTATCAGCCAGGTTTAAAATTTCGCTACTCCTATAATGCTGTGGACATTGGTACTAGTAATGTTTTGCTTCTCACGTTTTTGGTCAGTCGGTAGAAGTTAGTGAATTAGGATGGTGACGACTTTCAAACTCAACACCCAACATCTTTACCACTCCAGAGAGGCATCTTGTTTTGTTTCCTTTCATTTTTGGAAAAGTCAATTATTGTTTCTTCATGAATATGCACTTGCAGGAAGTTGAGGATGCTCAGAAAATTCGTAGGAATGTGATTGACTGTTTTGAGAAGTCCTGCCTCCCAAATCTAACTGAGGATGAAAGAAAGAAGCATCTTCATTTTGTAGTTGTTGGTGGTGGTCCAACAGGAGTGGAGTTTTCAGCAGCACTGCACGATTTTATCAGCGAAGATTTGGTCAAGCTATATCCTACCGCCAAAGACCTAGTTAGAATAACTCTCCTTGAGGCAGGAGATCATATTTTGACCATGTAAGAAAGAATTTTAAATTTTTGAACAGTCATGTTTACCACTAGTGTTAGAACTTAGAAAACATAATCTTATTAGCTCCTCCAATGTTGAGACTTTTTGTGTTCCATCAAAGTTGGACCGCTTCTTTTGTGCCTCTTTTACCATAGAGAAATAGGGGGGACATTAACTTGTGTAGACCTTGCTACTAATTGTCGGTTCTAGGTGGATTTCTATCCGGACGTAGGAACTCGTGTTACTGTTTCACTCAGAGGCTTTTTATTGTTAACGTGTACCGAATTTTCAATTTTTCCTTAAATAACTAGGTTCTCATCTGTGTGGTTCTTTTCAGGTTTGACAAAAGAATAACTGCTTTTGCTGAAGAGAAGTTTCAGAGAGATGGTATTAACTTGAAAACGGGGTCAATGGTCGTCAAGGTAACTGATAAGGACATCTGTACAAAGGACAGAGGAACTGGAGAAATCTCTTCTATACCATATGGAATGGTTGTCTGGTCAACTGGTATTGGGACCCGTCCTGTTGTTACGGACTTTATGAAGCAAATTGGTCAGGTTAAGACTCAACCTTTTACTTGTTTGATATCTATGTTTTGCACCTCCTCTGTGTGAAATGCCCTTCCCGTCTGGGTTTCACATTATGTCACCTGTTTTGTTCACTATGAAGTAATTTATCCTAAAAGAAGAATGCTATGGCATATGTTAAGAACATCTTTTTATTTGATAACAGTCTAATAGGCGTGTTTTGGCCACTGACGAATGGCTTCGAGTTGAAGGATGTGATAGCATATATGCACTTGGCGATTGTGCTACCATTAATCAACGCAAAGTCATGGTAAATGTATCTTTTGTCCATTTATCATAATATTTTTGCGGATGTATCTTGTATTACTTGCACTCATGTGGGATGTTCCGTATGCATCAAGTTATGTAGTTGTGATGGAATGAACTCCCTGCCACTAGTTCCATTCTATACAGAGAATGCTATTAGAGCTGAGGTGATAGTCATAATTTCTTATTATACAGTAGAATAACATTTAGTAAGTCATTGTGTAGTGCCTTGATCTTAACATCCCTGATTCCCTAAACTAGGGAAGAGGTCAATATTTGCTAATTTTTTTTATCCTTTTCCTTTATCTAAACTCTTTTAGGAGGACATTTCTGCAATTTTCAATAAGGCAGATAAAGACCAATCAGGTACTCTTACAACAAAAGAATTCCAAGATGCTCTGGATGATATCTGTGAGAGGTATCCGCAAGTAGAGCTTTACTTGAAGGATAAGCAAGTGAAAAACATAGTGGATCTTTTGAAGGATTCTGAGGGAAATGATAAAAAGGAAACACTTGAAATGGATATAGAAGGGTTCAAGTCAGCTCTTTCCCAAGTGGATTCAAAAGTGAAGTTCCTTCCTGCAACAGCTCAGGTAACTTTTTCGGAACTTCATTCATCAACCTTGCTGGGTATTGTTTATTCTTAAAATATCTTCATCTTCTCATAATCGAATTGTTACTACTAACCGATCCCCTCTTCTATGGCGTCAAATCTTATTCTGCATTCAGGTAGCTGCTCAACAAGGAAAATATCTAGCAAGGTGTTTCAATGAGATGGAAGAGCGTACGAAGAATCCAGAAGGTCCTCCGAGGTTCAGGGGAGTTGGGCGTCATCGATTCCATCCCTTTAGGTACGAGTCTATATTAAAAAACCAATTTCAGCAAATTTTTTATTTGCTTACCTAGTCTTTGGTTATTTTTAAGCTGTGCTCTTATCATATAATTTGTGAAGAACATAATCTTCACCATCTTTAACGAGGCTTTGGTATCTATTTATGTTATTCGATCTGTTTTCTTCGCTAATAGAAATGATTAGAAACAGACAAGCTCGACATTGTACACTTTTCAATATCCTTTAAGTGCTAGCTAATTTAGGTTACTATGAAAGCTTAGACGGCGGAATATATATATCTGTTTGCTCTAAATCTGTTTCTAATATTTTTGTTTTTCCATCAAAAGGTATAGGCATCTTGGCCAGTTTGCTCCATTGGGAGGAGAGCAAACAGCAGCACAACTTCCTGGCGATTGGGTTTCCATTGGTCACAGCTCACAGTGGCTCTGGTACTCTGTTTATGCCAGGTAAATATTTGTGCTTCTGCATTGTAAATTTTACCAGAGTAACTATGAACCAACATAAAAGTG